>JACJUY010001394.1:0-34338 GCA_014220935.1 Platorchestia sp. MABIK | reverse complement strand
TTAATTTTTTTTTTTTTTCATTTTTTCCAATTTTTTCATTTGTTTCTAATTTTTTCATTTTTTTCAATTTTTTTCTTCTATTCTTCCATTTTTTTTTCTTCCAATTTTTTCATTTTTTTACTTTTCCATTTCTGTTTTATTTAAATTTTTTATAGTATGTTTATTTGTTATTTTTTGATTCATTTTTTCAAATTTTTTATTTTCCGATATTTTTTTGTGTATTTTTTTATTCATATCTCTTTTATATTTTTTCTTTTATTATTTCATTTTTCTTTCACTTTTTTAAACTTAACATTGCATACAAATTTGACTTTTAATTACCGTAATTACTTCAGGAATCTTTCCATATCAAACAATGCCAATAAAATACATTTCCTTCACACTTTAATTAACTTCATATGCTTGGAAGTGAGTAAATTATTGAAACCGTGTAATCCACATGGGTTTCTGCTCATTTTTATGAAAGCGCCGTGACTCGCGTTGTCGTGTCTACGAAGATACTATATATACGGTAACAAGCAGAATGTATAGGATAGGTTGGTATATGTTAGGTTTGAGTATGTTATGTTAGAATCTCTTGGGTAATGTCTTCCGAATTTTTTCACGGGTCCACCTAGCTTAACAATGACATAAACAAATAAACAAACATCGGCATCTACAGATGCTTTATTTCCAATTCAAGCCTGTTACATATCACCTTGTACATTGGTTTTTCAAATGCTTTATAACTAACACATGGACGCCATGACGCTTTCCCCCGGTCGAGACCGGTACCCATTTCAGCCACCTGGGTAGAGTGGGGTATTGTGCTTAGAATTTATTCTCCTATACCCAACGGAGAAAATCGCCACCAGAGCCGGGACTCGAACCCACGTTTCCCGCACGGAGTCGGGTCCGAAAGCTACACGGCTATGATGAGGCAGACATTGGTTAAGTTGAGTTAGGAAAGGTAGGGTTAGGATAGGTTAAGTTAGGTTATGTTAGGATAGGATTGGATAGGTAAGGTTAGGATAGTTAGCATGGGTTAGGAAATGTTGACATTTATTCACGGGTCAACGGTTTTTTATGTTCGACAAATTATCAGGAAAGCATCCATTAGCATAGGATAGGTTAGTGTATACATGTTGGGACAGGTTAGGATGGAATTTTTGACCGAATTTTACCAAATTTTTTCACGAGTCACCTAGCTTAGCAATGACGTTGGTTAAAGTTCGGTTAGGATAGGTTAAAATATGTTAGGTTAGGATAGGTCAAAGATGTGTCAGGTTAGGATAGGTTAAAGATATGTTAGGTTTTGATAGGTTAGGTTATGTTGACTGAATTTTTTCACGGGACACGGCTTTTTACTTTTAACGTACTATGGGGATAGGTTCGGTTAGGAAATGTTAGGTTTGGGTAGCATGGGTTAAATAATGTTGACGGAATTTCTTCGCGGGTCCACGGTTTTTTATGTTTGACATTTTATCAGGATCGGTTTGGTTAGGTGATGATGTTAGGTTAGGATAGGCTAGGTTAGCAAAAGTTCAGTAATGTTGATAGAATTTTTTCACGGGCCCACGTTTTTTGTTTGACATTATCAGGTTAGGTTAGGTTAGAATATGTCATGTTAGAATTGGTGAGGTAATGTTGAATGTTGGCCGAATGTTATCACGGGTCCACCCAGCTGATGACATTGGTTTTAGGTTAGGGTAATATATGTTAGTTTAGGATACGTTAAGATAGGTTAGGAGATTTTGACGGAATTTTTATCATGGGTTCACGGTTTTTAATGTTTGACATATTTTCAGGAACAGTTTGGATAGGATACGTTAGAATATGTTTGGATGGGTTTGGTTAGAATAGGTTAGGTTGGAATTGGTAAGCCAATGATGACCGGGTCGCACTGGGTCCAATACCGCAGGATTTGGACCCCGCCCACCCCTCTCCCTCCACCTCCGAGTTGCTACATGAAGTTGCCGTTCGCGCCAATTTTTTAACTGTGTAGTACTACTGAGGTTTATTAAGCTATCTGTTCGCTTAACAGTTATTATTAATCACTGCATTATAATCACTACAAGTACTTAGTAAGTGGATACTATAGCGGAATACCAAAGTTAACCTGCATTGAATCAATGTAATAAGCTATGACAACGGCCGCTGGTGTTTGGCCATTCGAACCTCCATCTCGGCACTCAAAAACAGGGATTCTCTAACTTTTTTAACTTGATCGTAAACTAACTGAACTTGGCCTACCCTAACCCAACCTAACCTAACCTAACCTACTTAACCTAACTTAAGTTAACTTACCTAACCTAAGTTACCCTAACCTAACAATGTTGTAGCTGCTCGGAGGTGGTGCTGTATCTGCTCGGAGGTGGAGGGAGAGGGGTGGGCGGGGTTGAAATCCTGCGGCATTGGACTCTGTACGACCGGGTCCACCTAACTGTGGGATTGTCCGTGGAATTTCCACGGGTCCTACTAGTCTATATATTAATACGCTTAAAACTAAGTTCGTGGGTAACGCTCTATATCCATAGGCTGGATAGGATAAGTAGGTTAGATTAGGTTGGGTTAGTTTACATGCATTGATACGTTTGACATTTTATCATGATAGGATAGGTAGGATAGGTTAAATTAGGTTAGGGTAGGATAATTATTATTTTTGATCATGTTGTTCATTTTTTATATTATTTAAAATGTTTTTTATCTATTTTTTTCGTTAATTTTTCTTGATTTGTTGATTTTTTTAATTTGGTAATTTTTTTAATATTTTAACTTTATTGATTACAATTTGTTCATTTTTTATTTTTTTCAATATATTCAATTTTTCATTTTTTAATTTGTTATTTTTTATATATATTTCAATTTCTTCACTTTTTCCATATATGTAAATTTTTTCCTTTTTCCAATTTTCTCAAATTTTTCCATTTATTCTAATTTTTTCATTTTTCAAATTTTTTCATTTATTTTCAATTTATAATTTTTTCCAATTATTCCATTTATGTCAAATTTTTTCAGTTTTTTCCCAATTTTTTCAATTTTTCCAATTGTTTCAATTTTTTCATTTATTAAATTTTTCCATTTTTTTCTAATTTTTTCATTGTTTCAAATTTTTTCCCCATTTTTTCATTTTTCCCCATTTTTTCATTTTTTTTCAATTTTTTCATTTTTTTCAAATTTTTTCATTTTTTTTTCGAATTTGTTCATTTTTTGCCCAGTTTTTCATTTTTTCCCAATTTTTTCATTTATTTCTAATTTTTACAATTATTTCATTTTTTCCAATTTTTTCATTTTTTACTGTTTCCATTTTTGTTTTATTCAATTATTTTTGTAGTATGTTTATTTCTTATTATTTTTTGATTCATTTTTTCAATTTTTTTATTTTTCTAATATTTTTACTTGTGTATTTTTTCATTGATTTATCTTTTTTAATTTTTCTTTTATTTTTTATTTCTATTTCATTTTTCTCTCATTTTTTTAAACTTAACATTGCACACAAATTTGATTTTAAATTACAGTAATTACTTTAGGAATCTTTCCATATCAAACAATGCCAAAAAATTCATTGGCATTAACTTCACTAACTAATTAACTTCATATGCTTGGAAGTGAGTTAATTATTGAAACCGTGTAATCCACACGGGTTTCTGCTCATTTTTATGAAAGCGCCGTGGCTCGCGGTATCGTGTCTACGGAGATACTATATAAACGGTAACAAGCAGAATGAATAGGATGTGTTGGTATATGTTAGGTTAGCATGGGTTAGGTTAGAATTTGTTATGTTAGAATCTCTTGGGTAATGTCTTTTGAGTTTTTTCACGGGTCCACCTAGCTTAACAATGACATAAACAAACAAACAAACATCGGCATCTACAGATGCTTTATTTCCAATTCAAGCCTGACACATATCACCTTGTACATTGGGTTTTCAAAGGCCTTATAACTAATACAAGGACGCCATGACGCTTTCCCCCGGTCGATACCGGTACCCATTTCAGACACCTGGGTAGAGTGGGGTATTGTGCTTAGAATTTTTTCTCTTATACCCAACGGAGAAAATCGCCACCAGAGCCGGGACTCGAACCCACGTTTCCCGCACGGAGTCGGGTCCGAAAGCCACACGGCTATGACGAGACATTGGTTAAGTTGAGTTAGGATAGGTAGGGTTAGGATAGGTTAAGTTAGGTTAGGTTAGGATAGGATAGGATAGGTAAGGTTTGGACAGTTAGCATGGGTTAGGTAATGTTGACGACATTTATTCACGGGAAAACGTTTTTTTTATGTTTGACAAATTATCATGAAAGCTTCCATTAGCACAGGATAGGTTAGTGTCTACATGTTGGGACAGGTTAAGTTAGAATTTTTGACCAAATTTTTACCAAATTTTTTCACGAGTCCACCTAGCTTAGAAATGACATTGGTTAAAGTTCGGTTAGGATAGGTTAAAATATGTTAGGTTAGGATAGGTTAAAATATGTTAGGTTAGGATAGGTTAACATATGTTAGGTTATGATAGGTTAAAATATGTTAGGTTAGGATAGGTCAAAGATGTGTCAGGTTAGGATATGTTAAAGATATGTTAGGTTTTGATAGGTTAGGTAATGCTGACTGAATTTTTTCACGGGACACGGTTTTATACTTTTAACGTATTATGGGGATGGGTTCCGTTGGGATATTTTAGGTTTGGGTAGCATGGGTTAAATGATGTTGACGGAATTTCTTCGCGGGTCCACGGTTTTTTATGTTTGACATATTATCAGGATCGGTTTGGTTAGGTGATGATGTTAGGTTAGGACAGGCTAGGTTAGCAAAAGTTCAGTAATGTTGATACAATTTTTTCACGGGTCCACGTTTTTAGTTTGACATTATCAGGTTAGGTTAGGTTAGAATATGTCATGTTAGAATTGGTGAGGTAATGT
This sequence comes from Platorchestia sp. MABIK, assembly GCA_014220935.1. Classification (NCBI taxonomy): domain Eukaryota; kingdom Metazoa; phylum Arthropoda; class Malacostraca; order Amphipoda; family Talitridae; genus Platorchestia; species Platorchestia sp. MABIK. Next base: position 29,440 of record JACJUY010001394.1, on the reverse strand, counting down.
TGAATGTTGGCCGAATTTTATCACGGGTCAACCCAGCTGATGACATTGGTTTTAAGTTAGGGTAATATTTGTTAGTTTAGAAGACGTTAAGATCGGTTAGGAGATTTTGACGGACTTTTTATCATGGGTTCACGGTTTTTAATGTTTGACATATTTTCAGGAACAGTTTGGATAGGATACGTTAGAATTTGTTTGGATGGGTTTGGTTAGAATAGGTTAGGTTGGAATTGGTAAGCCAATGATGACCGGGTCCACCTAACTGTGGGATTGTCCGTGGAATTTCCACGGGTCCTACTAGTTTATATGAATACATTACTACACAAGTACAATCCTGCATTAGCAATAAAAATTGTCTCATCCCTTCAAATGAATAGGCCAAGGCAAATGTATCATCTTTGACGATGAAACAAATTGTAACTTGCCTATACAAGAATCGTTTGAAGAAGCAAAAAAAAGACTTCGTTGCTATATTTCTTTTCAAGGTTGAATCTACATATCGTCCAATGGTAATCTTTTGTAGTTGCATGCATATTTGATTTTACATTTGTGATAAAGTGGAATTTCCCGCATATAAATCTCTTTATGAGTGTAAATAAATCTTTTATATTACTTTGTGTATGTGCAACAAAAATTACCTTTTGAACACAAATATTTAAAAACATGCATACTGCCATTAATGTAGAATTATTTTAAAACAGCTTTAATATGTAGCATAATACGAAATTTTCATTATCGGCTTCTATCTGTTACTCCCTCAAAGTTCTGAATCACACTCTGCCTCCTGATGCTGGATACTTACCACATTTTAAGACAGCTTGTTTTTAGATTGCAACACGATCGGAAATTTTATGTATTCATTGCTGAAAGGAAAAATGTTTTTCTTGTTCATTACATTCAATAGATACATATATAACACAAAAAACGCTCAAATTAACGAGTGATTGTGTCAATTCTTAACTCAACTTAGGGTTGGATTAATTTGAACTTGACTTTTATTAATTTGAACCTGACATGGATTAATTTGAATTTGATTTGGATTAATTTAAACTTGACTTGGATTAGTTTGAACTTGACGTGGATTAAATTGAACTCAACTTAGATTAATTTGAAGTGAAAAAAGTGTAGTTAGTATTGTTTCCGCCCGCAATAAAAGCTTTTAAAATGTGATGTTGTGCTCAAGCAATGCCAGCAAACCAGTTGTGCATGCTATCGCATCGCAGGTCCTCGAAGGCTGCCACAGCTGTTTTTACTGTGAAAGGAGAACCTGACAGTGCAGCAATTCCACGTTGTCCAAAATGTAATCGTGTGAGTTCTCATGAGGGTGAAGTTGAGCGTGGGTCCATCGCATGATAGCATAGCTACTTCTGTCGAATGTCAGACGATAAATAACAAATGATATTGAGACAATGTCTTCAAAAGTTTTCAACGAATCAGCGCTTTCGCGATTGAGACATCGAGTGGAAAGAATTTACTTTCTAACACAACCGTGGACGAAAGCTATGTTTCGACGGGAATTCAAAAGATGAAATTTGTTTTAATAATTCAAACTGAATTTAAACCCAACGAAATGAGCTAGTAACGAATTGCATCCATACGTAGTCCGAAGACCGACATTATTGAGAATTCCAGCTCATGAATATCCTATGAGCGGTTCTGAAACTTGAAGGGCACATTACGATCTGCACAGCTTTGAGCGATGTGTACCCAGCGCGGTCGAACATTATTTTGTTAAACTCTTTTCTTCAATCATCACAAACAGGGTAACTGTTCTGGGGACTACATGATATTGAATATCTCTAAATTCACACTTTAGTGTCAATTTTGTTTTAAATATTTTTCCGTTGAAACTATTTTATATCTCAGAGCTGAAGGGAAGTCTTTGAAACTATCAGTAGCAGGCCGTGTTCAGTGAGGTGGCTGGCGCTCAGGTGGCAGCTGAAGAAGAGAAGTTTCGCACTTGATTGAGAGAATAATTAATGAAAGTAAGGGGAAAACTTTAGAGTGTGATCAGGAACTGGAGGGCGAAGTTCTAACTAAAAAAGTTATGCTGTTCAAACTTTGGCGGTCCGCACCTTCATCAAGGAACTTTTATCTACGAGAATATTTACCAGCTCTTTATTGGCGTGCGCCTTTCCGGAGGGCTGTGACGGCCCCTGAACTCTGCTCTGCCCGGCGGTGCGAAGCTCTGGCGCTTCTTGTCGTCAAAACTGGGCGGAGAATGAATTGTGCTTCGAGTAAGTGAGCGAGGAACAAAGCCTAGCTAGTAACGAGAGAGATAGCTTCCATGATGGTGAGCTAAAATGTAAATTTAAAGGAATATCAATGGAATGGCTTTTGAATCGGTAGAAACAGATTGCGAAGTTGTAAACAGTAATTATCACCTTACTTGAATTTCTAACGTGAACTAAGGTCGAGTTTGAGCTTATAACGCAACTTTTGAAAAATAAGCTCTTAATTATTCTACATTTTATAAAACTTGAACGCAACTTTTATGACACAGTTCAAATGAAAATGGTGTGTCTTTGTATTATGTAAACTCGATCGAATGAGCAACGCACGCTGATGCAGTGAAGCAATTCCTCATGTCTGTATCCCCTCACAAAAATAGCATTATTACGTTTGCCCGTGTTAGTGCAGGTTGTTTTTATGGCTTGTAGCCGTACAATTCAATGAAAGCATTTCTTGCGGCGCAAATACCAGGCCAGAAAAATACAAAGCATTGCGCCTGTAGAGCATTTACATCTCGGGGCAGCAGATACTGAGTGAAATATTGTTCCTGGTCCTAAGCCAACTTTTCTTCTATGTTTTTGCGACAACTGGATCACAATGCAATAAAATGTCCAAACTAGAACTTTAACGAAATAATATCTTACTTGGCGTGTGAAATTGGACATGCAGAAAAGTTCATTCTTTTGGCATGTGGCGACTGCTTATCAATATGTGTTATCGCATATTGCTAAAGTGACTACATATCAATATGAGCTATCGCCTATTGCTGAAATGACTGCACGGATCTTATTTTCAGTATTTCGTTCGAACTAATATGAATGTTAAGTGTTTTCATGTTTCATGCTTCTAGATTATAATATTTCATGAAACTAACACAAATATAGGAAAAAAATGTGAAACTATGAAGACATGAAGTCAGTGTCGGTGCTTATTTTTACCCATGAACTGGACAAAAACAAATGAAATAAAGGGAGCGTGAAAAACATTCCCTTGTGACGTAAAAGTTTATTTCTTTTTTGTTTGCTTGCCAGTTAAATGACTTGCTTGGACTGTTCGTCCCTACCCAGTCTAACTTTTTCGCCACATCATCCATAATCATACATCCGTTTCGCCGTCTCGCATGCATATTTACAGTGGGGGCAAAATAATACACCACGTTGAATCGCCATATTCCCCATTTCTAAACCACGTTCCGTTCAATCACGAAAATAGGACGATATATAAACAATGAAAAAGGTTAATAATGCATCTAAAACGTACAAATGCTTAATAGAAAATACATAGGCACATATATAATAAATACGTGAACAAAAGTTGACAACACATTCCAAGTTATACATATATTAATGCTTCGTTGTGCAGCCGTCGTTATTAATTATGGCTGCGAGACGTTTAGAGTAGTTCACTGCCAGCCTGTTACAAGTTTTGGATGTAATCTTATTTCATTCTTCAATACAAATTTATATGAATTTATCTAAATTTATCTGAAAGAATTAAAACTGAATTACTTGCCCTCCTTTCTAGAAATTTTGTAGGCATGAAATTGCATAGGATATTAAGAAACAAATCTACAATTGGTTCTTTTTTCAATTATAAAGACAAACTTCCTTCTACCATGCAGGCCTCGCAAGTGTATTCATACAGTTGTGCACGATGTGCATCTGAGTACTTTGGTATGACCACACGGACTCTCGGAGCTAGAGTGGCCGAGCATGTTGGAGTTAGTTATCGTACTGGTGTTCGATTGGCCCGTCCACCTCACTTCGCTGTTCGCTATCATGCTGAAACGTGCAATGTAACTCCTCACTCTAGTCATTTTAAAGTAGTACGTGTAGCTTCAAGTGTTTTAGATCTTAGAATTTTAGAATCGCTTTTCATTTTTAAATGCAAGCCTTCCCTAACCAATCAGTTGAGTTCTTACTCTATTAGCATCATAGGTTCTTAGTGGTGTTACGTGTTATTTACTGCATTTTTCCTTTTTAATATTTCTGCTTTTGAATCCCTGTTTTTGCTTGTTTGTACATTTACGTTCATTTCTATTTCAGTGATTTATGTCAGATTCTTTTAATAAGCTGATGATGGGTATTAGCCCGAAACTTTCTCAGTATGATAAAATTGTTATTAGTGATTTTTGCTCTCATATTCTTATTGAAATTGAAGGAAATTCCGGAAAATGTACCTTTTTTATATGAGTTCGGTGATGTTATTGGGACCTCTCTTCTGAATCTTCATTTCAAATTCCGTCCACAAGTTTTCGATCGGATTCATGTCCGGGGATTGACTTGACCATTCTAAAATTTTTATCTTCTTCATCCTCAACCATTCCTCGATTTCGTTTGCAATATGCTTTGGATCGTTGTCTTGTTGGAAGGTCCATCCACGTTTCAATTTTAACAAACAAGCTGAAGGTAAGAGTTGCTCTTCCAATATTTCACGATATTTTATACCATCCATGGTTCCTTCAATAATTGATTAAAAGTTTACCCATCCCTCATGAGCTGAAACATCCCCACACGCATGATTGAGCCACCTCCAAACTCAACAGTGGGTATGGTGCACTTTGGTTTATACTTTTCATTTTGTTGCCTCCAAACATGGTTTATGCTGTTTCTCTTCTCTCAAATAGCTATATTTTAGTTTCGGCTGACCATACTACTGAGTTCCAAAACGCTGCTGGCTTGTTCAGATGATCGTTGGCATACTTTAGCCTGGCCTTGACGTGACGTTTGTGGAGAAAAGGTATCCTACGAGAGGTGCGGGAGAGAAAACCTTCACGACATTGTGCCCTGCTGATTGAGTGTTTGCTGGCTTCGATTCCCGATGCCTTGAGATCATCCTTCAATTTTTCACATGTATTTTGAGACCTTCGCACTACTGTTTGAACCAATTGTTCAACAGCACGGTCGTTAATCTCCCGTGCGCAGCCAGTTCAAAGCTTGCTGAGAGTCGTATTCCGGCTTTTCCACTTACGCATTTTAGTTCCAACCGAGGCAATGGGAACACGCAGTTGTGTACATATCTTCCGATATCCCAAATCTTCATTATGGAGCTCTACAATAGGTTGGCGAAGGTTTTGGTTGATATCCATATTCATAGGGTGCGTTCACACTGCGAGCGAAGCGAGCGGAGCAGAGCGACGCGGAACAGAGCGGCAAAATGTTTGTATACGTTTGAATGCAGAAACGCTTGGCTGTTGACACTACAAGCGGAGCGGAGCATAGCAGTGCGGAGCGGTGCGCTCGGGAAATTCGCTGGGATGTTTTGACGCTCGCTGCGATCGTTTCTCCACGGCTCTACTTTTGGATCATCATATCCTAAGGGGTAGAATTGTCGCTTGATTTAATAAAGTTTAATAAATGAGTATTAATATGTAATACTAATCACATAACCACCATAACTGATAGTGTAACATGTAATATTTCATTTTAATTTCGCCCACTTGGGTTCATTAAGCTTTTATTTTTTTTTTTATTTGCTTGCTCTGATTTTTTATTTCATTATTACTTCAGTTTAAGAAACCAGCGTTTATTTTCCTTGTTATGTAGTTTTATTTTTCTTGTTATGTTGTTTATTTTATTTTATGATCTTGTAAAAAGAATAATCATGGATGATTTTTTAATAAAGTTTTCAATTTTTCAGTAAAATGGGAGGAAAAGGAGGCCGCATGGTAAGGAGGAGGCCTCAATGAGTGTCTAATACACAATAAGCTGTAAAATATTCCGAGCTTGGGTGATTTTTTCTGATACTAACGGAAAACATGTCAGTATTTTGATGATTTTTCGGCCAGGAAAACTCAGTGTTTGTCAGTATTTTTCACTGAACTTTCTCTGCCACAACCCTGAATTTGTGAAGGGAATTATTTTACTTGTACTCACCTTAAAGTCTCCACAAGACGCTCCTTCGTTCCTAATGGCCTCCGAAAACCTGTAGTCCTATGAAGTGATGCAACCTTTCTGTAAAGACTTTAACTTTGCTTAAACTCCTATGTTTTACATGAATCCTTACTAAAAATTTTGTGAATTATCACCGAAAGCAAATTTATCTTATTTCGTTTGAAATTTTTTCTTCTATAAGGGATGGTTGTACATCAAAATTTGCCGGTTTCATAAGTAAAAACTCAAAGAATCGCGATTCATCTCTCCTCAGTGCTTCGAAGAAATAGTGGTATGCACAATAGGAATGTGCACACGAAATAATCCTTATAGGGACTGATTCTTGCGTAGGTCGCTCTGCTCTGCTCACATGTGAACACCTGCTCTGCTTCTAATGTGCACGCACCCTTACCCATGCTTAAATTTCAGAACGAGAGCTGCTGTACCAATGACACGTTATTGAAGAATAATGCAGACGAAAATTGGGTTACAAAATAGTGGGATGTATTTAAACATTCTGGAATAATCCTACACGTATTTATTATACAGGGTGTTTCAGAGCTAGAGATAAAAAATGAAACCATTTATGGAAAATCTAAAATTTCACCGTTTTCAACTAATTCCAAGTTGAGACGTTTTTAAAAATCTTAAATATTAAGCTCTCAAGCACCGGCTGCCAACGAAGTTAGGGTTTATGTGGTTGATGTACCTGCACGGATTATGGAAAGGGAAATGTTTACGGAACAGTTGCATGTTTGTATCGAATCTGAAAATTAAATTCAAAGTACTAAGTTAAGTGAGGAAAAGCGCTATTTTATTGGTCATTTGTTAACTGCACGTCGAACAGTAAGCATTGAGCGCTTCACGAAGGCAGAACTGACATGCATTTCATGTACCGAGCTGCAGCAGGAAATGCTTTACTTGCTCCACAGTTATACAGAGAACGCTACCTTAATCGTGAGGTTCCTAGGCACAGGTTCTTCACTAACTTCACAGAAGATTGCGTGAAAATGGAAGCTTCAAGACAAACAGACAGGAAACAGGGCGTCCACGCAACGATCACCTAGGACGAATCATTCAGCATTTTAAACAAAATCCTCAGGATAGCACACGCTATGCTGCTCAACATTTAAGGCATTTCAAGTCATGTTACTGTATGGCGAGAACTCCACGGTCAAAACTTACACACATATCATTTTTAAAGAGTTCAAAGTTTGCTTCCTACAGATCAGGAGCCTCGCATGTAATATGCTCACTGAATTTTGCAAAAAGAAACAAATGATGTCGGTTTTCCGAAGAGAGTTCTGTTCACTGACGAAGCATCTTTCACTCGTTGTGGTGTATTGAATACGCACAATTTTCACCATTGGGCTGTCAATAATCCTCACATAATTCATGTTCGACAACATCAACATCGCTTCAGCTTCAACGTTTGGGCAGGAATTGTAAACCACAATTATTCAATCGGTCCATATTTGATGCATTCATTTCTCACTGGCCCTGCATGTTTGGGATTTTTTACAAGATGTTTCACCCGCATTATTAGATGTCCCTCTGAATATACGTAGAAGAATGTGGTTTCAACATGATGGAGCACCATCACATCATTTCCTCGGATTACGAGAGGTTTTAGATGAGCAGTTTCCCCAATAGGTGGATTGGTAGAGGCGGCCCAGTGACATGCCCTCCTCGCTCGCCAGACATGACACCACTTGATTTCTTCCTGTGGGAGGCGATGATGGAGCTTGTGTATGCCTCCCATGTGGATTCAGAGCAAGATCTGGTTGCCCGCATAGTTGATGCTGCAGCACAAATAGCTAAGAAACCTAATGTTTTCACATCTGTACGGCAGTCAGTTCAGAACAGATATGAAACGTGCATTGAAGTTCACACTAGGCGCTTTGAACACCACTTGTAGTAACAATAAAATTTATCATTTGTGATTGGTGATTTTCTCCTACAAAAAATTGTAAAAATCATTGCTTAAATGGTCTAAATTTGTATGATTGGGTAATCAATGACACGAAATTTCGTGAACACAGTAATTTTACTTCTTAACTACAGTAGATCACCAAAAACCTTACTTCGTTGGCAGTCGGTACGTGAGCGCTTTAACTTTTCAACTAAGAATCACACGAAAATGGTGGACTTTTTAAGATTTTTTACTCATGAAAATCGCTATATTTTGAGATTTTCTAAACATAGTTTCATTTTTTACCTCCAGTTCTGAAACACCGTGTATATGCCACAGTATGTTTTTTCTTTTTGTGGGTTTTAGGTATACTATTAAATATTTTACACTATTGTTTATATGAAGTTCAATTTTCGTAATTGTACGTGGCTTAGAAATGTGGTATCTGGGGATTTAATCAACGTATATTATTTTACCCCCACTATCTGTATACCTCCGTTGTGGCGATGTATAGCCACCTTACCGACACCTAGGACACTGTAGACGGGGATGAAAAAGTATAAAAATTATCGCCCAAAGCGATAACTAAGCATGATTATGCAGAGCGGGTGGCTATAAAGAGGTAAATACCCATCAATTTTTGTGGTTCAGGAAAGACTTTCATATACCTGTACCCGTACACTTGTTTTCAGTTGTGTGTATGCAATATACATGTTAAACATATGCATGAGCAATATCGATACGTACGTGTACAATTGTATGAGTTTAAGTTTTTGAGTGTACTGAACCACGAAAATTTAAATGAATTTTTATTTGAATTTTTATGGAAGTTTAAGTGAATTTTTTAATGGTCATTGTGCTATTCTATAGCTACCCGCTATGCATAATCATGCTTAGTTATCTCTTTGGAGCAGTTTATAATTTTTATCCTTCTCCAGAGCCGTAAAAAGTGTTTAGGCAACCGTTAGGCGGCCATATATCGCCGCCATGGTGAAGATATATCGCCGCCATAGTGTTAGGCATACATAAATCGGCGAAACAGATAAATCATAGGAAACGGATGAGAGGCAACGAAACGGATGCATCATTATCGATTATGCGGCGAAAAAGTTAGACTTCGTACTCCCGCCGTGTAACCTAGACACTTGAGTAATACATAACAGTAAATTCTGTTTCTGTTGCACTGTGTGTGTGTGTGTGTGTGTGTGTGTGTGTGTGTACGGTTTCATCAAGTAAGATTCACTCTGATGCTTACGCAAAATGAACGCGCTTAAAGAAGAGAGAGTACTCATGCAAACAATTGATTTGAAAAAAGTTCTCGTGTACGAATTGTGCGTAGGTGTGATCGAGACCTTTTTTTGCGTGGGACTTTAGGTAATACACTTATTTATTATCATACAATCCACTGAGTGACTTATCATAAACCAAATTGAACTTTCACCAGCAAGATTTATCTTGTCACAATGAAATTGGGCTTTCACCCATAAATTGAACTTGTAAAAACATTCAATTCGTCACAAACAAAATTTATTGTTAACAAACAAAACATGACTCGTTACAAGCTAAATTTCAATTGTCCAAATTGAAGTTTAATATGGAACGAAAGTTTGTCCAAAATTATGTTGGAAGTATCATAAATAAATTATCGAACTCCAACATAATTTGCCCAATCTAAACCTGTATAATTTGTGATATTTGCCTCATTTATCTCAATAGCACTGTGGCTTTAAGAGATGAGTCCATCTTTACAACTAATCTCGTGTAATTTGACACATCTTGGTTTCTGTATTAACGCAAAATGAATTTATGCAAATGTTGGATGGGAAAACGAGTCCGCGATGTTGGCGCATCATTCAGATGCTTATTTAAACGTAGATATATAGATTTATACATAAAAAATTGATATGTAAAATATACATAAATAAAAAATTGATCATCATAATGACAAATGGGCAATGGAAATGAAATGTTAAAAAATAGGTATACAATGACTAAATGATACGAATGTCAAACTAAAATACTTATGCCCCCAACGTAGACTGGCTTTCAGTTCCATCATCCAATGAAGTTGATTTTAGTTACAGGAAACTTTACATTGAAGGTGTTAAGTTATGGATATATATATATGTGGTTTGCTTTCTGCATATTCGAATTATGAATAAAAGTGCCAAGATACACGTCTTGAATCTCATCATTTATTTAGGAAAGTCAATGAATAAAAAGTTATTGAACGTTTCGACCTCCAGGGTAATTATCAACCTGAAAACAAGAAGAAAACCTAGTCACGACTCAAATTTACATCAATCATGAAATAAGAAAGCAAAAAAGAAAAAAAAACATTACCGAAACTAAATTAAAATGTTAAGTATTAAAATTACGTTAGTAGTAGAGGAAAGGCAGATTGCACATCATTTAAAACAGGTTTTTCTTTCAAAATGTGGAGAGATTCTAAAATGCGGAGGTTTATTTGGCTTGATGCAGCTGAAATTACTCTAAAATCATCTAATCTAACAGGAATGTCGCACTTCTCTGCATGAGAGCGGACTGAGGAGTGGGAAGGTGTGGAAAGTAATTGATTAGTTCTGAAACTCCTGTCGGCATGCTCTGCAACACAAATACTAAGGGCTCGAGTGGTCGAGCCCACGTACTCAGACGCACACTGTGCGGAACTATATTTGTAAATCACGGATGAGATAAATATGATTACGGATGATCCTGAAAAGGAACTCTTTTTCTCGTTTCCGTTCTTCGGTCACCAATCGGAGAAACTTAAAAAAGACCTCGTCATTCTTCTTTCGAAATATTTTCCGCAGATTGATTTCAAACTAATATTAGTCAATACGTATAAAATTGGATCATTTTTCAATTATAAAGATAAAACTCCTAAAGGTATGCTCTCATCCGTGATTTACAAACATAGTTGCGAACAGTGTGCGTCTGAGTACGTGGGCTCGACCACTCGAGCCCTTAGTATTCGTGTTGCAGAGCATGCCGGCAGGAGTTTCAGAACTAATCAATTACTTTCCACACCTTCCCACTCCTCAGTCCGCTCTCATGCAGAGAAGTGCGACATTCCTGTTAGATTAGATGATTTTAGAGTAATTTAAGCTGCATCAAGCCAAATAAACGTCCGCATTTTTAGAATCTCTCCACATTTTGAAAGAAAAACCTGTTTTAAATGATGTGCAATCTGCCTTTCCTCTACTACTAACGTAATACTAATACTGAACATTTTAATTTAGTTTCGTTAATGTTTTTTTTTTTGCTTTTTTGCTTTCTTCTTCCATGATTGATGTAAATTTGAGTCGTGACTAGTTTTTTCTTCTGGTTTTCAGGTTGATAATGACCCTGGTGGTCGAAACGTTCTATAACTTTTTAATCATTGACTTTCCTAAATAAATGATGAGATTCTAGACGTGTATCTTGGCACTTTTATTCATAAGGTGTTGAGTTGTAATAAACTTTTATATTAAAGCTATATTACTGCTATGGAGATGTTAAAACAACTCAAATTTCGTTTTTTTTCACTATCTTTAATAAAAGTTTGTTTACAATTCCAACGTTATTTAGGTTCCTAAACTTTTTTCGAGTTCGGCCCAAATTTCAGTAGGATATCTTAAATTTCGTTTGTTAGAAGCTAAATGTCTTATGTAATAAATTGTCCTGAAAATAAGGTAGTTGTGGTGAATACACTTTAAAAAAATTGAGTATTCAGTCAGTCTCGTATTATGGTTACATGTGAGAAATATTTGTTCATGTAACTTCGACGTGCAAGAAATTTTGTGATAGATTGTTGTTCGACGTCGTAAGGAAACTTCCTTCTGAGACAACTTCTTAAGAAAAATATTGGACGCCTCTCCCAAAGGGATTGGAAAGTTAACCCCAGAAAATGGAGTAGTTGAGTGTTTTGCACCCTGTTCTGACATAATAGATGCATGGAGATCAATTTTTTTACTCCGCAAGCTCGTCAACAAGCAAGACTTTACGTGCAACACTAACGTACATTACGATTTGCGCGTTAATATCATGACGAATCTTCATAACAAATAGCTACTTGATTCAAATTTTTCGTGCCTTATGGGTTGAAGCCAGAATTGGCTATTAACAAATTTAGGATATCAGAATTTTAGACCTGAAAACTGAAAGCAAGAACTGCAGTGTTCAAATCGATATTTCGTGTGAGGTTATTTTGAAGTTTCTCATAGGTCTTCATTGTATTAAGAGAGGTGGCGTAATTTTTTGTCGCCTTTTTTACAGGGTGGTGACAATGTGATGGATCAGAGAGCTACACGCTTCACGCAGTGTTCTATTTTCAGGCCCTTGAGATAAATGTTGAAAAAAATTTGAAAATGTTTTAAAAGGTTTGCAGCGAATGAAACACTAGCAAATGAAAATTATCTATCAAAGCATCACCTACAAAATTTTTAAATTCTTTCATTTTCACTGCAGTTTAAGGATACGTGACAGCTCAGAAGACAGACTTTAGTATGTTCAGTATTACGTTTGATAACTAAGTTTCCAAAGAAATAATCAGAAGCTTTGCAGAAAGTACAAACGGAGAACATTTGTCGAAGAATTTCCATAGAATTTTCAAAAATATTATTGGGACTCCTCATACGTAGTCACAATGTTCTCATCAATGTATTTATATAGCCGCTCGCACGTTGTGCAAATGCTCACATCACCTTACTTGAACACAGTAAGAAAGTACAACCCCTTGCTGCATGCCTCTGGTCGTTCTCACTGCCCATTCAGAATGAATTTAGGTCATTCACTTCTGCCAGTGCGTGTTTCTTTGCGGGCTATGGAACTAAATCTTGATGTATACACGTTGTGCCTCTCTGTTGCTGGGTTTGTCGTGCCAAATTTTTTTCGAACGTTGTTGAAGCTTCCGTGGGGAAAGAAAATCTTCGTCGAAATTTGGCCACAATGAAGGGGACTTAGTCTCCAAATAGAACTCATGACTCGTGTATGGACACCAAGTTATAAAGTATGATACATGAGGTCTGAACTATACTTGTGCAGGATAAATTAGAGAGAAAAAGACAAGAAATTGCAGTCGATGTCGGTGCCGCTCCACGTCGTAGTGAAGATGACTCACGAAGAGTTATAACTAAAGAGCAAACTTGAATATTCCTCACCTATTGTGAACTCTAATAGTGAAAATAACCATGTTACAATACCACCTTCAGAATACCCCGTGTTGGTACTGTCATGGCAGTGTGACAGAGGCTTAAATTTATAGCGTTTTTTTCCACACACACACACACCAATATATTGTCTCAGAGAAAAAATTACTTTAAGAAATAGGACTGGGCTGGAGGTGGACATCAAGGCAGTTGTACATGAAATCGAACTGTGCACATCCTGGCTCAAGGAAATAAAGCAACGCTTCAATGGAGTAGAAGGGATTCGTCTCTTCAATATTCTAAATAATTACATTCTTCTCAGAAAACAATGTTGACAATGTCTTCAGTGTTGCTTGCTCCATCAGGTGATATTTTAACACTTTCATGTGTTCGCATTCCATTAATGTACAAATTACTTCTTCCCTGTGTTCATTAACATTCTGATTGCCTCCCACGTTGAGATCATTTTCTCATGAAAAGACAAAACTCACAAAACTCTAGAGTCGTCGAAAATTCTCTTTGTCCTTGAGGCGACCAATATAAGAGGCTATACTTGTACGCTTGAATCGCTGACGCCTTCAGTAACATTTTTTTTCATTATTTCTTCCTCGAACGCAGTTTCCTGTGCATCATGTCGTACGTAACATGTTTTTCTGCCTCATTTACATGCTTATCTTCTGACACCCTGCTCGTTCAATGCAAATTTTTCTCGCTAGACGTCCGCGGAAATGGAAACACGGGATAGAATTGAACAAGGCTGCACTCGGGTCTTTATTTTTTACCGCGGCAACAGTTGGTCGTTACACAAATGAGATGTGGCTATGATCAAACAGGTCTCTTCGTAGAGACATCATTACATTATAGCTCTATCTGGGTCTCCACTTTCAGCCACACTTGGAAGAACCTCGTTTGATGCAAATTAAGTTATCCTTTTAAACTGCTGTTACCTTTCAAGGCTCTATACATATTAAGGCCAGAAATCTTTGGTATTACTGTAACACAAAAGTTTTAATATATTTTTAGTTGTATTTTATAAAAAAACATCTCGACCCTCAATACGCCTGCTGAGTTTCTGCGATCGACGCACATATTTTGAACCTAGTATTCAGGTGAAACATTTCTTAAAAACAGTTGCTTTCTTGGCCTTGTAGTCCAGCTTATATATGCGAAGTGTCCAGAACTGTCAAGAGTAAGAACTGTTGTTTACTTAACAGTTTAATTCTTTCCTACCAAATTCAAGAGCCACACGGCGCTCGCAGCCGGGATGCCATCACGCGATCCCTGCACCCCACACCCTGTGTTGGGGTTTAGGTCGATTTTCATGTACATAGGCTCCACCTAATTAACTTTGTTGCCTTTACGTACCTCCGTTAGAGTTTGGGCACTTCTTACACTTCCAAACGTCAGAGGATTTTACCCGCATTAAGGCTTTAATACTTTAATACTATTTTAAACAAAAAAGGAAAACACTTTCTGTCAATAGCCTCACATAAATAATGGGCTACATTGAGATTTTTTAAACATAGGTCACAACCCTTGATTGAATTTATTACCCATCCCCAGAACAATTAGAAGATTATATACTCCTCTGGGTTATATCCACAATAGATTGAGTTCAGAACTCTCCCCAGAACAAATAGAAATTGAAGATTCCGCACTCCACTGGGCTGCTCGACCGAAACTCGAAGTAGGAGCAAGTAGGACAAACAGCGACCAGACATGACGTCTGGTCGCTGTTTGTCGTGCTACGTGCTACAGAACTAGGTCACATGACAAGAGTCGCCATAAGTAGGAGTTCTAGCTGCAGTAAAACGAATAGTTTATTTTTAGAATCGCTCAACCTGGATAGAACAAGCTGAAAAGCATCTCCTTTTGCTAGTAATATGGTAAAACTATAATAATGAAGACTGATTAACGTGTACCGCCTGCCATGAAGAGTAGACGTTTCAGGATTCAAGAACATCACTCCCACATCGAGCGCCTGCTGGAATATAGCTTCGTTAGTAACTTCTTGGTTTGCCGCTTCTTTGATTAAATTCCTTTATATGTTGAATGTGATGCTAGTAACCTATGTATTTATGTGCTTCTGTAAACCTATCAGGTATGGTATTTGGAACCTGAATTTAATCGTATCTTATAAGTTGGCTTCATCTCAATGCGCTTTCTTGTTAGTGCAGGATTAAAAAATAAATACAACCTTATGTAACGCTTACTCATTACTGCAAGTCATTTTCAATCGAACTAAATAGAGAAGGGGGAAATAGTTTGTGATTATTGCTCGCAAGCAAAATCTCAAATTTATGTTTTTTCAATCTTCAAATCCGACCATTCCATTTCCCCTCACGCGAAAATGAATGCAGCCTTCAATTATGAATAGAAAATTTATACTAAAGTGATTTCTGCAGTGATCACAGACCACAAGTACAGGCCTAAAAAGCGAGAGATCCTCGTGCATCTATTGCTCTTAGTTAGCCCAATAAAGATCACCTCGCATCAGATTAGTGAATATGAACACGCCAAAAAATAACCTCGTTTGTATAACTGCCCATAACAAACGTTCCTTGCAAAAGATCTTCAGTTGCTATGAAACCTTAAATAAATTAAAGGAAATTAGAATGAAGCATTGAGTTTGAGCTCATAAGAGTTAATCTCAACACAATTCTTATAAAGTAGCTCCTAACTTAGATGCAAAGTAGTAGTAGTAGTAGTAGTAACATGGGTTTGCTAGCGATTCAGTTATTCTAGCAGTGGCATTGTAGGCGGCACTGTGGACACCTGAAGGAACCCGTTCTGTAGCCCGTATCACGACAAACAGCGACCCGACATCATGTATGGTCGCTGTTTCTCCTACTTGCTCAAATAGTGTTGGTGTCCATCTTACGTGGTAAGTCGGAAAAGCCTCATACTGAAAAAATAATGTGACCTTCGGTGCGATATAGTTTGAATAACTGAAGCGCTAGCAAACCCATGTTACTACTACTACTACTACTACTTTGCATCTAAGTTAGGAGCTACTTTATAAGAATTGTGTTGAGATTAACTCTTATGAGCTCAAACTCAATGCTTCATTCTAATTTCCTTTAATTTATTTAAGGTTTCATAGCAACTGAAGAACTTTTGCATGGAACGTTTGTTATGGGCAGTTATACAAACGAGGTTATTTTTTAGCGTGTTTATATTTACTAATCTGGTGCGGTTATAAGGTGACTTCCTTAGATGCAAAGCTATTAAAACATGAGGACAAAGGGTTCGACCTTAAGATCGCAGTATTAGAGAGCATATCTAATGGACAGCTTAGTTTATGTGTTCAACTCTGATGAAAATATTTTCCAAAAGAATGAAGCATAGCCAGAATAAAGTTAGGAAAAGCGGCCGCAGAAATAACCCAGTGTTCTTTTTGATCAAAATGCTGTCATTTATCGTGTGCGTTCAATTCACTTGAACAGTTGATGTTATGTTTAATCTGCAAAATTTCGAAAAGCTAGCTAATCCTGAATAATGCAGAGAAATGGAAATAATGTTAGCATGCTCCTGAAGCAGATCTGTTTTCCAAAAGCCTGTTTTGCCTCGCGCCTAGCACTTGTTTAAGTATTCTGCCTGCAAGAGCCGCAGCTTCGCGGGGTTCAGTAAAAGTTGAAAAACAAATTCTTCTCTCATCGACGTCAGCCAGTTCAGATCGTCTAAAACATCTTACTGAAGAGAAAGAAAGTTCCTGCGTCGCCTTGACCGCAATCATTTTATTTTACCGGCGTTCGGTGACGATGTGCACTTGACGAACATGGGGCTACGATAATAAATGAACATCGTTAAAATGTGCTGGAAGCCTTTCTTTGGGTGGGAAATTTTTTCGCTCTCACTCTTCACATCAATACCAACACGTAGATGTGTAAGCTGCTTGATATATCGAATCACGGAATATGAAAGATAGGCATGTAACTAAGGAGAAATTTCAGACTGTGAGTGAAGAAAACAGGAAAGAAAGTTCATAAAAAACTTGTTAATAAATGCCAATTTTTACAGCACATGGAAATGCGAAAGAGCAGAAAAACTTTCTCCTCGCAATTAAAAATGACAAGGTATGAATAAATAATATTATAAGTCGCTCCTCAAAACTTGCACAAAAGAAAGTACCGCCCTGAGACCGCAACGACTCGTGACACTATATTTGACGCATATTAAAGCTCTGCAGTATTTGACGCCCATGTAGTGTTTAGCAGGGCTTTTTTAAACAACTTCTCTCGGTCGTAAGCAGTTGCGTAATGCAAAACCAATCATAGTTCGAGACAAAACAAACACTCCCAAATTCGTATTCCATTAACTTTAGACCTTTGACTAAATTCGGTGACGCCTAGTGCCAAAGAACTTTGGAAAACAATGTTTCTCGTTCGCATATTTTCAAGCTGCTCAGGTTTCAATTTGAAGGGACATTCAGCTGAATGAAGAAATGGTGACAACATTTGATAACAACATTGTGAAGGATATCTCCTAGACTTCGTTTCTCGGAAGACACGTTAGACCCAGGCACAATATTGAACTGTAAGATACGTTGAGGTAATATGAGATACGCACTGCACCGAAACACTGCACCCAGGCAGATTTTATGGGAATGTGTGACTGACCACTGAATGAGATGGAAGAAGATACGCACAAACACATACACACACAGTTGCTGCGTAATCTTCACCTAGAGCCCTCAAGGCTGTAAATTGGTATGCATGTCAATACGATGAGTTCTTTTGGAAATGTTACTCCGTATTTTTCGATAATGTTTATTAATGGATAGAGGCCCTTGAAATATGGCTGCCAAATTTAGGATGTTCCACAACCCAGTCCTAAAGAATGTGAACGTTTTAAAGGCGACCTGTCAGCCCGTTTTTTAGATGTAATGATAGCGTAAACAACTTCGTGGCTCTAATTGAATAACTTTCCAGATAAACATTAGAAAACACTCGAATTTCTCAGTCAACAAAAACTCGTTCTTGTCTTAGGCAAATCAAATAAAACGCTTATCCATTTATATTCTTTACCCTCTCAAGCACGCTCAAATTTATATCTGGCTTAGTAAATCTCCCTCAGAATTGCAATGATTGAGCAAGAGCTGCGAATGAATTCGGCGTATTCTGCTTTTGTGAGTAAATCTACTATTAATGTTTTTATTTTTATTAGGGTTTTGATATACTATTATTAGGAAGGTTATAAGGTGACTTTTAGCTTCGAAGTTTGATTTTAAATATTCAGGAAGGTAAAAGTTTGATTTTAAATATTCATGAAGGTATTCATCGTTCTTGTAAAACATTAATTCTTATTACGAAATTTCACAATTTTGAATCTAATTTCTCATGTAAGCACACGATTGAAACCTTTTTAATTAAGAGTAGGCAACAGGGTAGCTTGAATACGAATGATATTTTAGCGAGGCAGAAATAGAACTTCACGAGTAAACTCGGCGAGCGAAAAAACGTTTTTGCCTTGAGGATGTGCCGATGTTTTCGACCCGCACAGTCAAGCATCACGTTGACTACTTCTTAAGTTCTCTAAGAAAAAAATAGTTGTTGACGACTGTTTAAACTTGTTTCCATTAAAAATTTAAAACTTTAACGCAACTAAACTAACGGTGTTTTTATTTTCATATCGCAACTGCACAGTACTTCCAAGTCTTCGGAGAAAATAAAAAAAATTAAATCAAATTTTGTCTAAGTCGCCAAAAAATGCTCCAGTTAAAAAAAATATTCTATTATCGTGGAATAATCATTAAATCCTCATTATGTACTGGTTTCCCCATCTGCTTTGTTCATTTCGTCAGTAATGCAGAATTCATGGCGAGTTCAGCATTTTGCTTGTATCCTCACTACCAGAATATTATTTTGTGTCTACTATATTAGCTGGTACAACCAACCTCCTGACCTTCATTTCCATTAAAGATCAAACAAATTTTTTGCGTCCAGTAATTAACTTTGTTTCAGGAGGAAAACGGTTCCAGGTTCTATCTTCTTCACTTGTCACGACCAGACGCTGTAGGCGTTGCTCGGAAAGAGTGGTGAGAGACTGTTCTTCTCTATCCATATCAAACAAGGGAAATTGCGGGTGTGAAACTGAATAGATTTTAACTTTGAATATGATGATTAAACAGCAAGGTAAATCAGACCAAAATATACTGATCATAATGCTTTTCGCAGAAGATTTTTTTTCGAACCATTTTCACTAACATTTTGAAGCAATAGCAGAACGTCGAGAGGAAATTTCTTGAGTTATTTAAATACAATTTCCAAGGGCAGAAAATAAATATCTCCATTGCCTCTTTTAAAGGAAATATGTCTTGATCGTTAGTTTATAGTACAATCCTAAGAAAGACTGACGTTTAATTCGCTTCTACCACGGACTGGAGGGCGGGTGGCCTATTTTTACGAAGGAGTTTTAAAACGAGTCCCTCAATCTTTCTTTTCAGTCAGTGAGAGCTCCATCAGTGGAATTAACAACGCTCTTGGGATAGTCAGTCGAGTTGCAACGGGAACTTCCTAAACGGAAATGAAAATTCGTAGTTTTTCGTTCATGTTTAGGCTGCACCGTGAAGAGAGCACTAACCTCGAACAGCGCTTTTGCTCATGATCAGTGCGGCGAACCGCGCTGTGCCCAACATCTGTGTGGGCTGTGTGGAACTGAGCGAACCGCTACCAAGTTTTTTTTTTAATCCGTCAACCGCCATGTGAGCCACCGGTGGTATCTACAAGGACTGAATTTTCATAATACTACTGACCTACAAGTAGCTACAAAATAATTTTCATAAATGATCGATCAAAGCTAAATAAATACACGATCCAGTTAGTGTTTGCTATTTTCAAAATTGGTTGTTCCGATCGACTTTAAATTTGTGTTGAATAATGAACCTTAGTTTCACCCATGGTGGTTAACGTGTTAACCTTGTGTTAATTAGCCTCATGGAGGTACCGAGTGTGGTCAGTTCTCTCAGGATTACTCAACCCTGTACTCAAATTTCCTTAATATCAGCAAATAAAATGTAGTCAACTACTGGTTAAGAATATTAAAAATCCCAGCTGAACAATTTTAATAGCTTGTAGATGATCGATACTAAGACATTGCAATAAAAAGAGGAATAACATTGATGAAAAATTGTAAAAACCTAATCATTTACGCAAAACTTCGACAACTAAGCACCCCTTGACTGACTCAAGATTGAAACTGATTAGGCATTGCGTTATTATCTATCACACTTTCAAAGTTTTTCTAATTAGGTAAACATTTTGAATAAGTTTTCGATGTAGAAAGAGATGCGATGGCACCAGCACCTTTCCAAATTCGCAACCTACGTTCTCCAGCTTCCACATTTTAATCCGTAAATATCTAATTTTTTACCCTCACGCATTGTTGGCAACTTGCCCCCCTTTTTCTGCACTTGCACAAGTTATTACTCCCTCCGGTCGGAAATAAATGCAGACAAGAAGAAAACTCTCCGCGTTTTAGTGTCTTTTAAAGAACTTCTGTGTTGAGAACAGTAGACGATTGCGCACCGGGCGTTGAGCATAAATTTTAACCGTTGATAAATAATAAGGTAAAACTTAATATAATTTTGTCGTTTTCCTTTTTAGAGATAATATTTAAAAGTTCCTAAATTACCAGCAGGACATGGTAAATAAAGATGATGCTAATAGAAAGTGCACGTATAACCGACAGACAAAATGTTTTCCATATTCTGAGAGAAGAGCAGTATTGCAGACACTTCTTGATAGACCTACAGCCCCTCGGCTATTTCAATTCAATCTAACCCTTCAACATCAAGAAGCACCCCATAACGTAATTGAAGCAGTGACAGATAGCATTGAGGAATTACGTTGAACAAAATTTTCCCATCTTTGCAGTAGTCAGTGGAACAGATTATTTTGGCTGACTGTGGCAACAATTACAGGCTTCAACATCTGTCGGAAGTACAACTAGGAAGAAAAGGAATCCTTTACATTTCAATTCAGATCTAATAAAAATTGAAGAATGAATGAACAAGTATTGAGTGAATATAGCGGCAAATATTTCTTCTGTTGTTGCATTATCAATTTCATGTATGTAATTACGAGGTAGAGTTTATCTTTTGTGATTTATCTTATTAAAATATTATTCATGGATGCTTATTCATAATCAATTTCATGTACTGAATTGCAGAATAAAGCTTATCTTTTTGTTACACGAGGCAGTTTCGCAAGTATTCTTTCTAAAAGGCTTACAATTGTTTTGAAGCAAATATTTCCGTCCAACTTCAACACTGATCTGGACCAACTATTTCAGACCGGAGGGAGTATGCATGAAGATCACTGTCTGTTATTGAGATCTCATTTAAATTTCATTAGTAAAAATTGAATTGAACCGAAGATTTGTTCAATGGAGATGTAGAATTCTCAATTAAAATACTTCAAATTTATTCAGGTCCTTCACAGTACATTTGTACACCAGCCATACGATTGTATTTTTGATGTTCCCTGATGGCCTTATTGACAATCGCCTCCAAGAAAAACTAGAAGTTATTGTCACTTTAAACTACCAAAAACGATATTATTTCAGTGCCGCAATTCCATCCGTTACTTCAGTGTCTGCCTGAGAGCAAAAGCCAGAGTTTTAACAGTAAAACTTCCAAATGTATCTAACTCATTCTTAATGATTCTAACCTGATGAGCCTGAGTCTAACCTGTGACCCCGAGTTTGACCTGAAAACGCTAAGTATAACATGAAAAGGCAAAGTTTAACCTAAAAAGCCAAAGTCTAACCAGAAAAATCCGAGCTTCGCCTGAAGTGACTGAGTTTAACCAGTAGTACCTGACTTAAACCTGGAGTACCTGAGTCTAACATTTTGCCCCTGAGTCTGAACCATTGTACCTAAAGTCTTATCTGTGGAACTTGAGTCACACCTATAGTGCCTGAGTCAAACAAGCATGCAATACCTATGTCAAACCAGTAGTACCTGAGTCTAACCTATAAAACCGGAGTCTAACCTGAAGTACTTGAGTCTAAACTTTAGATTTGATTAGATGTTGGTTTAAGTCTCCCTAACTGAAACTAAGACGTTCCAAAGTATGGAGTCGAGGAACGCAGAATCTACGCACAAGGTGCATAGAAACAATAAGTCGAGAAAGAAGTTTCTGAAAGAGATAAAAGTTGAAGAAGAAAGTAGTAGGTGTTGAAAAACCGGACAGCAGAGAACCGAAAAAAGATGGTCCATATGAAAATGAAAAGCCTATTCTATTTCAACAAAAGAATGGCCTATACCTAATCTTTAGCTCAGGACCTCACATATTTTTCCTGCAATGGGAGCGCTAATTCCCGTCTAAATTGTTGTATATGAGTCCAATCTACAGTACTTGAGTCTAACCTATAGTACCTGTGTCTAGCCTGTTGTACGTGAGTCTGACCTGCAGTACTCGAGTCCCAGTTCCAGTACCAAAGCTAATCTGTGGCGCCTGAATCTAACATGGACTGCCTGATAGTGGGCGAAGTGCGTTCGCACTGCCTAAAATTCGCGGGCGCAATGTTGCATGAATGAATTACATTATGCATTCCGTTTAACTGGCATTTGCGACGCAATAACTCCTGTGCACGGCGACCGAGCCATCGCCTCACGACCTGCAATTCAAGAACCGCTCCTTTCCGCTCCGCTATGAAAGGCCCGCACGAACATTCCTTAAAAGCTTCACAATACCTGCCGATATCCTCGCTCCACTCGAGATTTCCTCCCATGCATAGAAAATCAGGATGGCATAAATTTTCTACGGGGCTGAGGACATTGTACATGTAGGCCAAAATCTCTTTGCCAGAAAGAACCTAAACATCATTCATAAATGCGGTACAGAAATAAAAACTTGAGAGAAGCTGTAGTACTTGAATATCTTGAGAGTTACACATTTTATTTGAAGTATTTTCCAATGTTTTGGGGTTAAATTTGAAAAAAATTTAATTGTTCTTTCTCCACCCAGAGTTAAAACTTTCCTAAAGCTCAAAATGCCATTGATCCTTAGAAAGTATCAGCGACATCTATTGGGCAAGTTCTGATTTATCAGAGAACAAAGAATGTTAATTTAATAACTGAATAATACTGAAACCTCATTTCTGAACCCGACAATAATTGCATGTGCTTTCACTGCAGGTTGTTTCAACTCGAATTGACTAATCAGGGACTGCTGGGGTTTAGTGTGATATAAGATTAAATGTTTTGCTGAATTCTCAATGATGTGCAACACGCGCAATCACAAACCTTGTTAAAATCTAATCATTAACTAAGCGTGGTGCACGATGAAGGCTGAGACAGCTCGCAATGCTCCCCATAGAGAACAAAATTTCATTAAAATGTTGAACTCGTCACGAACTCAGTCAAGCGAGGTAAAACGAGAGCGACAGGCTTAGCAAGAAGAATAGCGTTATTATAGTCATGTTATAAAATGAAATGAAATGATTTTACCGGTGACAACTCTTTTAAGATGCTATTTGCCAATTGTGTATTCTTCGATATAGTGTTTGAACTAGAAACTGGCGCAGCACGACGCATAGCCAGCACGATAGCTGAATTCGATCGCATCAGATCTTCGCTGGTGAGTTTAGTGGTGAATGGCGCCTGGATGCCGGCAAACAGCTGCATTTTGCTAATCCTCTCAAAATTCATTGAATAAGTGTAAAATATTAGAGGAAAATTGACGACCCTTTTGACATGTTTGTCATGGTAGACCTTGCAGATAATGACAGCGTCAAGTAAATCTGTTCTGAATAATAATTCGAAGTTCAAAATTCAACTCAAATTTACAGTCAATTTTAGTAAGATATGTTCAAACGAATAAACATTATCTGGGTCGTGCCTTCATTTACTTTTGATTAAGTATTTATGAAACTTAGTTCGTGACTACTGGTCGGCTTACAGCATTGTGAAAATCCCTCAGTGACCACCGGCGGCTCACGTCACAGTCAGAGTATTAACTGCTTTTTGCAAATAAAACCAGGGTCGGTTCCCTTGCAAAAAACATTCACCTCTCACCAGCTGATTTTTGTCTGTCATTGTACCTTTTTTACAACCGTCGTCAGCACGACCACCGATATTAGTTTATAACACAGACATCATCATGAAGAAGCAACTACCTCTCGGTATTGAAATTTGGAGGGCAACCACAAGAGGGTGTAAATATGATAATAAACAAAATGTGTTAATGCTGTATATAGAAGTCGATTTTAGCGACAGTGATGCTAACTAAGCTAAGAGACAGTCAGCTCACAGCATCATGAGAGGGCGCCACTTGCGAAGAAGTCGAAAAAATTTTCTTTCGCTCAGCCACTCGCAGATTTGACTTTCCAACGTCGTAATATCCAACCCAAGAGGCACATTACTTATACATAATCCATTTATTGGAGGAATGTCAATTGATCATGGAAATGTGATCTAAGCCACGAGGATCTGTATAAAATCTCAGATGGAGTGTTGAGACCAAGGAAGTTGGATCCCATTTAAACCTCCTTTGTTGGGACTATAACTTGTTCAGGACTCTAGCCACTTCATTGAATGTTTGAATCATCATCCATGCGCTTAAGGTTACTTTTATTTTCAGGTTTTCACAGTTATTTTTATCCTTGAGAGGAAAAACTACTGAATGTTGGAGTCAATTCTTACCTTTGTCGTCTTAAAGATTCTCTATAGACAGAAATTCTCTGGATCAAGACGAAGAAAACGATCTACGTGATAGTTTGTATTGAAAATCTGTTCCATAAAGGTAGCCAATACTTTCAGCATTCAAAAATTTAAAATAACGTGAACTTGTCATATGGTTCGAATTAAATTTATTCATTTAATTTGGACCTGCAGTGTATCAAGTAAGGTTCATTTGAATCGAAATTCAGACGCTCCGAAAGCTGCCCTACAGCAATGTGCCGAGAGTATGAGCTTTAGGGACTAACTTCTCGAACAGTATATTTTGTCGTAGTCGGCAGGAGTAGTTCTTCTAAACCGACTTAGAAAAAATAACTCGGGTAATTCTTCCGCTACGATGGCAGAAATTCTTTGAGAATCAGGCTGCAGCATGTTAGTCGAAAAGTTATAATTCAAAAAGCATAAGGGGATTAATGGCTGCATGCTGTTCATATTTACACTTTGCGATATCCCGTGATTTAGGCACCATAGCTCCATCAAATCTCCCCTTTAATATCAATTGAATCACACTGTAACTTCGTTCTGCCAAAATTTGAAGGTCTTATGTAGCTTTTTTCCTTTCAAGGCGAATGTCTAGTTGAGCAATGAGCACACTGAAAACTGCTTCTCAAAGGCTTCATAAAGTTCAACATGGAATAAAACTCATCAAAGTAAATTTGCTGTACTTTATGAGCGGTTAAAATTCTGCCGAAAACTAAACAAAGAACGTGCTGCACGAAGTTTTTAAATGATTGTAATCATTGAATTGGCACAGACCTGCAAACTTGCAATCAGAAGACCTCTTGGCGCTCCATGCAAGTTATGTCCAACTTTTGGCCCTAGCTATACAACATCGAACAACGCAGGCAAAACTTGGGAGCTTCATCAAGGCTTCCTTTTAATAGAAACTTTGCGCGGAGTTGAAAAAATCATCATTCTGGAGGGCGCAAAAATGAAATCAGTCAAAAAATGAGGTTCGTTGATGGCCGCGCTGATTCATGCTCAGATCTCCCTCAGATTCGTCGGCGGTGGAATTTTCACCCAGTAGCATTCAGGGGAAAATAATCCAGAATCTTAAAGGAAATAATCCATAAGTTGTTCCATAATAGCTCTATACTGAGGAAACTGTATTTCTTCCTCAAGTGCAGACTTGTAGACCGAACCAATTAAAGTTTTATGGGTAATAACTGCACTTTTTCAAAAGGATCTAAAAAACCGCAACGAGACACAAAAATAAAAGTATACCGTACACAAATCGACAACCGGCCAGAGAAAAAAAATCCATTAGGGATTAACTAGTATATACCAAGCAATGTTTGCAACAGCTATTTATGAATTTCTAGATAACTTATTTCACCACAAGTTCACAACGTCAGCAAAAGTATACGAAGTAAAACATTGCTCCAGGTGCAATACATAGATTGTCATTTGAAACTATTAATGAGCAACACTCCATTCATGGCAATGTTGCCACATCACATCAGAGAATGTAGTATTTCATACTATAATATTTGAATGCAAGAACTGAAAATAGTTCAGAAGGCAAAACATCATAATTTAACCCGCTGTGCAAAACATTAGGGACAAAAGAAATATTCCGATTTAACTCAGAACACAATTGCAGGCGTCGGTGACAAGAACCAGATTACCTTGTTCTAGGACAAGAAAAACACCACTCTTCATGGCTGTCAATTTGACTTTCTTGTTTACACAACATGAATGGAAATTTAACGATAGTCACCATCGCATTCTTGACATTTTAGGTAGATTCTTTTCTTAGCAGCAAATCATTTGTCTTCATTAATAGTTTCGAAAATCTCATTATGGTTTGGCAGAGTTTAGAGTGTTTATTTTGATCAATTTGGGAACAGTTTCTAAGCGTTCAAATAAATAGTTTTCATGCGTTTCCAAAAAGAACAACAGTAAATTGCAGTTGCGAGTGATATTGAAGCCAAAAACAATCTAGTTCAGCAAGGTACGAGCAAGGAGCAGCAAGGTACTGCACAACGTACAAGTTGTGCAGTAAGCTAAACTGATAACCCCTACACAGCGTGAAACCTACATTCATTACACGGTTCAAATAATTTTTATGATCCAAATAAAATGCTGTAACATAAAAACACCACATCTTCTCCCCATTACAAACACATTTACCAAGACAATTACGATCTCATTGGACGTGAATTTGTGCTGCTCTTGGGCAATGTGTTACCGGTACGTCGTGTCGAGCCTTCACGCCTGGAGCCTGAAACATCGCAAGATTATCCGCTGACAGTGACCCGGAACTGCGAAGTGAAGGCGACGGCATCGCTGCTGTACATAAACCTGGCGTCCTGAGTTCATGCGTTCTTGGCTTTTGATTAAATAAGGTGAGAAGCTTGTTGCGTCAGCCGTGTCCTCTGGTTGAACAATAGTGAGTGTGCTCATAATGGAAATGTTTTAAATTGTATTTCATATGAAACGCCTGCGCGCGTAATGTAAAGAAAGAAGTTTGATTAATTTACATCTTCATTGTGAAGACCATGCCACATTAAAATACTTTTTTAGTAGGTAGAAACATTACCTTAACACTGGGAGTCGTCTCTGATGGATTGAATGAAGCGTTTTTACTTGGAGCCTTGCTCTTACACGGTCGATTTCAGCTGTTCTAAAGATTGATCTCTAACGGTGTAGATTTTCTGCCGACGCAGCGCAAGACAGTGAATGTTAAAATTCTCCCGATTTGGACTGACCCTCGCCTTATCCTCTCCTGTTGATGTAGAGCAGAAATGTTGTGAGGTATACAAATTTGCAGAATGTAGAATAAAGTTTGATTTTCTCTACGTACACATGAAATCTCTTTTTAAACCATAGTGCTGACGAGACTGGAAAAAGATATTAAAAAAAAGTAAATGTATTGGCATGGAAACTTTTATCTATTTCAGTCCTGCAAAAGTAGAAAAAAGATTATTACTTCTGCCTTGCATTGCCAGTAACGGTAGATATCAGTTGGTGCCTACGAATTAATTCATTGCCTTGGACATTATTTAATACTGAAATAACGGATTCCAATTTGTTAGGGATTCCCAAATCAACATTCCTTATTGCTGTCTACGGCCAGGTGTTGTTAGTTGTTACTGCTTCGGCCAGTGAGTTCCGTTTGAGGCGAGTGAAGCAGCGGCTTATATACTTATATACTTCTCCAGCAGTTGGTATCGGTGATACGCGGAGGAGAAGATGGAACAGAGGAACTTTTTATTGAGTAAATTTACATTTGGATATATTAAGATTCCTGAACATAAATAGACTAGAATTGAGATTTGAGGGGTAACTAAGGTAAGGCACTACAACTGCAACTAGAATTCTACCTCTAGCTACTTTTGCTGTGTGACCTCCTAGTATTTGCCTCTGTTGTCATAACTAATACTCTCGTTGGTGTCCTCTAACCCAGGTAACTATGAAGTTTTAGGGCACTGCTCATTTTTGTTATAGACTGTGACATACCGTTTAGTTCCCGCCTAGTATTCAGTAACTCATTGGTCTGTTCTTTGGAGGCGGCCCTGCGGTGGACACCTGAAGGAGCCCGTTCTGTAGCTGATGGCTGGTCGCTGTTTGCGCTACTTGCTCCTACTTCGGGCTTCGGTCGAGCAGCCCAGTGGAGTGTAGAATCTTCCAATTCTACTTGTTCTGGGGACGAGTACTGAATTGTACCTGATGTGGATATGACCTATGTTTATGAAGCCTCTGTGTAGACCCATATTTATAAAACTTAATTCTAAGAACGTAATTTTCTTCATTTGTTTGAAATAATAAATTATAAAAACGTTATTACGTGTAATATCCTGTCGTTTGGAAGTGTAGGGGGGGTCGGGGCTCTAACGGAGGTTCGTAAAGACAGCAAAGATAGTTAAGTGTTACCTCTTGTACTGGAAAAACGACTGAAACCCCAACCAGCCGCGTCAGACTTTTTATGAAAGTAAATAGCTCTGCTGTGCATTGCCAGTAGCAGTAGAAATCAGTTGATGACCACGAAGTAATTCATTGCCTTGAACATTATTCAAAGCAATAATAATAAAACATTAGTCAGTATCTTTAACAGAGAAGTGGTCCACGAGGCAGACAACGTTTTAAACGAGCTAAACTCTGTTAATAAAACTGAGGGCTTCATTTGAAAATTTGGAATAACTTCCCTAGATAGGGTTGAGAATCATGATCTTCCTTTTTCCATTTCTGTTTCCACGGACATCAAAGAAGTTTCGATTCGCTACTAGAAGACAAAGGTTTTTTCTACGCGGTTGAGATCAGAAACGGCGCAGAAAGTTGGATGAGATGAAATGAAACTTCTCTCGAATTTCAGAGAAAAGGTCGAACCTTGAAAAAATCTGCTTCAATTTACTGAATAAACAACTTTTGATCGGAGTTTCATAAGAAATCAATTATGTGAATGAATGAACCCAAATTTATTTGATGAAATGATGCCATAACTCCTCGTTTCAAGAAGAAGTGATGTGTGACAGGTGGATGTGATGTGTGACAGGTGGATGTGATGTGTGACAGGTGGACGTGATGTGTGACAGGTGGATGTGATGTGTGACAGGTGGACATGATGCGTGACAGGTGGATGTCATGTGTGACAGGTGGATGTGATGTGTGACAG
>JACJUY010001393.1:89213-130148 GCA_014220935.1 Platorchestia sp. MABIK | reverse complement strand
AAAATTTTCATTTCATTTAACTCTATATCAGAGACATATGAGCAATTACAAATATATGATCAAGAAGATGGTCAATTCACTGAGCAAGACAAGATTTACGATCAATAAGACGATAACTTAGAGATATGTTTTCAATTACTGATTACGTTCAACGGAGTAATCAATTAAATTTGAACGTTCCTCGTCATCGTAATTTTTCAGGCTCTGAAGCTAACTTCAAACCTCCGATAACACCGGGAGTTGTTTCCGCACGACAAAATAATGGAAGACTTTGATCACTGTTAAGGGGCAGAGCCCTAGTCGTTGGCCCAGCAACGATTTAGGTTCAGTGCCTCCAACCAATCCGTCCTATGTTGCTGTATCTTACGGCCACTCAGGGGGCATATGATAAGTAATAGTCTTAGGTTAGTTACCTTAGCCTATCCTATACTATGGGGCCTGGAAACCGCAGGGGAGAAACTACTAGGTTACTTCAGCAGCAGATACGCCTTCGAGACTTTTATCTTTTTCATCCATTCTGCTGCTATAAGTTTTCTTCCTTCTCTATCTCTTCTTTGTATTTTTTCCTCTTCCTTCTTAACTTGCTATTTCTATACGCAGGATATCTTGTTTGAGAACACACCTTGTGCATAGATTTCACCTTTTCCATAGACCATACTACATGGTCCCTTCCCTTTGCTCTGGGAAAACAGCTATGCAATGGAAACAGGGCCTTAAACTAACTTACCAACAGTCTATACAACAAGTAGCAGGACACAGACTCTCCAAAAGTTGGTCTTTTTAATATTCAAAGTCCTCTCGGACATAACGGGCGGACAAAGAGTTTTTTCTCAATTATTGAAAGGAAATTATGAAATTTCATCGTCGTATACCTTAATGCGAACTGTGGAATGAGATTTGTCAATGAATATCAGAACCTTGTGTGGATTCATTTGTCTGCTGTTAAAGATTAGAAGAAATCGCGGTTGGATAAAGTTAGGCTATGTAACATTAGGTTAAGTTAGATTAGGTTAAATAAGGTTAGGCTAGGATAGATTAAAGTAGAAAAAGTTAGTTTTGGCTACGCTGGATTAGGTTAGGCTCGATTGGGTTAGGTTAGGTTAGCTCAGGTAAGGTTTTGTAAAGTTAGGTTAGTTTTACTTATGATAGTTTTGGTTGGGATGTATTTGGTTACGTTACTTCAATTGTAATTTATCGTTGCAAAATTGCTCAAAAAAATAACTTTATCATAGGAGTTAAGGTCAGAAGTGAGATCATGATTAATATTGTGGCTTGGTTTTGGGCAGGTTCCAGTAAGCTGGGTATACTGTTATCGTACAGGTAGCGAGAAACAAATTGACCAACTCTGTAAGAAAGCTTGAAAATAAAGTCGGTAATTTTCGGCAAAACTTGTGATGAATTCATTGTTTGGCTCACTACCTATATCTTACAACTACGGCAGTTACTGTTTGCCTCTTGTTGTTCATCTTACCTATATGCCGTACTCGATGCAGGGTCTGCTTGTTCTTATAAGTATTTCTATCCATATTTCACAGCTGCTATAGGTTACTGGACTTGTTTTGCAAGTATTATCATCCACATACCACAGCCGCTACAGTTTTTTTGCTTCATCGATATTACCCCTCTTCTTTACCCATGGCGGCTCTTGATTGAAGTACATTTAATTCGGTTGAGCGGTCGCCCCTTAAAACCTCGCCTCAATTCACATCTGTCGATCACGTTTGGCGCAGGACATGACATTTTGATACATTTTGGGAGTTAGTGCTTGCCCAATATTTGTGATGTTGCAAAGGAGAGTGCTTACAATGACCGTACGATACAATAAGTTTTCATTGCCGAGACGAAACCACTTATCATCCCAGTGCCAGTACTGCAAACGTTCCAGCTCAAAAAGCTAAGAAGGAAATAGGGATGTGAGCTGCGGAAGTATGTTTTTGTTCTATTGTTCAATTTTAATGAGGTTATTATTATTATTTATTATTTTGGAAATATGGCTTCTCCGAGCGACTGGAATAGCAATGGATACGCGTATACTGATCAGAGTAGCCGTGCAAGCAATCCAAGATATGCTTTTTGTTACTTGATGTTCGTATTAGTCTGCTTTTGTTGCGTGATGTTCGCATTAGTCTGCTTCAATGCACTCGTATTGAGCAGCCCATGGTAATCCATCATAGAATTAGAGACTTTCTTGTCCAGTTAAGCGCAACATCCAGTTTAGCCTCAAGTGAAAATAAACACTCAATGACTTTCAGTTTCTTTTCATCAAGTTTTCTCCAATTGCAAAGGACTAACACACGATTACTATAGCGCCAAAAGCGAGAAGTACTGCTTGGACGTTTTAATACACGTAAGTCTGTGGCAAGTATAAATATGAGGTTGCAAGTAGACATTCTTCACTATGTTCTAAACATTCAGCGAAACATTTTATATTGAGAACTGAATCAAAGCGAGAGGTTTAAAAATTGGAGTCCATGTAAAGGGAACCTGAAGCAAGCGAAGAGCAACTGCAGAGACAATGGAGGCGAAGTCACAGAGTACGAATGAGTAGGCTAGATCCGAAAGGATTTTATTATGTAAGTGAAGGCAGAGGAAACATTCTTGGGCTAGTGGGGGAACTGGAGAATAAGTGGTGGGTGGTAAGAGGGGGCATGAGGGAACGTTCTCGACGACCTCTCAGCGGACGTTACCCTGCACATAACTTCAGTGACCCTTAACCTATGATGCCTAACACGAGTCTGACTAATTACTGTTTTAGGGTGCTAGTATTGTAATCTTAATTACAATTATTGTTCTGCAACAATGCACTTGAACTCGACACCTTGAGCCTTGCCGAGTAATAGAAATGTAGAAGCATTCAAAATGCAATTTTTGTGGTTGGGATGGCATCTATACCAGAAAATAATAAATAAATTAGCACGAAATTTTCCTTCGAAGTGGTTGTGTGCTGTTTTTTTGTTATAAATGCTTAATTGATATTTCTATTAGCAGAAAATTCGCCGTTAAAGAAAAATTTAAACAAGTTCTTCAATGAAAAATGATTGATGGAGTGGCTTTAATTAATACAGGTAACGTATGCGTAAGTTTTTTGCAAAATTGAACTTCTCAGTACATAATGATAGACAGGCGCTACCAAGTTTGAGAAGTAAACTGCTTTGATGTCATGTTCATTTTTCGGCATTTAAATTAATAGGAAAGGTGGAACACTAAAATTTACGACATCGCCAAAAAGAATAAACTGGAAAGTGTTTTTTTTTTTGTGTTCACAAAAGGCCATGTATTTATATATTCATGAACTGTATTTGGATGAAATGATGACTTATTGAGTTCCAGTAGAATAATTTTTGACGTTGGTACATATAAGCATTTAATTTTCAGAGTTCTTCTTTGGCAGAAAAAACTTAATTTTCCCCCTAATTTTTCTGGCTAAGCCCAAATTTAGGACCTATAATTTTGCATTGGGAGAACAATCAACTGGTGATAGATTCGTTTGGTAACGTTCATTTGCGCATTTGACATGAGCCGTGGATGCACTCGGTGGCCTTGTGCAAGCTGGATGGAGCTCATCTCCAAATAACATCCATGCTACTGGTTGACCCTAGTCTGAGTCACTGAAGCGCTAGCAAACACGTGTCTCTACGAAAGAAGTGTGTACGATGGTAGCATCGTACACACTTCTTTGCTCTCGCTGACGCAGACTAAATAGTGACTACAGCTAATTCCCCTCTTCAGCTCTGATCTTTGTGCGGTGAAACACCGACGCTGAAAGCAGGGAACTTCAAAGCATTTCTTAATCCTGGATTAAGATTTCGGACACAGATAGTACTGGGTGAGTGTTTGATGCGATCAACTGTATGGAGACATTGAAATAGTGCTTGAGCAGGTGGCTAAAGAGCAAGTGCTAATTGGCTTTTGGTCTCGACTTGGAAACGCGCGTCCCTAAAAAAAGCAAAATAAAATAATTGAAAATAGATGGCGAAAGTGGATACTTCAATGCTTGTCAAATTCATCATAAGAGTGATAGGGCGGTGCAAGTCAAGAGTATCATGGAGTTTAATTAAAATTTGAAACTGGTCAAATTAAAAAAGGTAGATGGGGTGGAGAAATAAAAAGCAGGTCGAGCAAAAGTAAATTTTAAAACGGCTCGAATTGAATATTAGTGAAAAGTTACGATTCTCTTTCAAATTAAGTTGCTTTTTCTGTAAAGAAGAAGAAGAAGAAATTGTAGGAACGATAAGAAAGTTCAAAATACCGTACCAGAATGTACACTTGAGACTTGGTTACTTCGAAGACGGCTTGTAAAAATTTAATAGCAGACATCGGGCAGTGATAATACCTAGTTGGAAAATTAATTTTAGAACGCATTTTCCTTCACGTTTGTCCGTAGTGACACAAATTTTCCACGAATGTTACTAGTATTTGATAACGTAATTAAAAATTTCGAATATTTTACTACTCATATAAATAGCCTTTATTTGAAATTTGAATTTTAACTTCATTTTGTTAATTTGTCATGCAAATAGTGTGGAATATTCAACAGTTATCATTACTAGACTAGAAAGTGAATTTCTTGGTAGGAAGAAATGACTAATTTAAAGTAGGCAGGGTGAAGGTTAATATGTGGTAGAAACAGTAAAAATTACTGTGGTGCAATCGCAGCATTTAAAAAAAAGTTATATGGTTCCGTGAAGCGAAACTGTAATCGGAATCAGAAAAAGCATGGCTTGAAAGCGAACATTAAACAGGTTAACTTTTGTGAGCGAAGCATGTAGGAAATTGGTTGATCAAATAGCAGTATTTCGGAGTTTGTCACTACCAGCACGTAAAAGATGAGCGTACACGTTGGTGGACACTACGCACCTGTTATCTGACATTTATTTCGTTACAATAAGGTTGAAAAGGCTTAATTTAAGCAAAAAAAAACTGGCTTAGCTGCGCTCTTCATTCACGAATATCCATTCAACAGTGACGCTTTAACCACTCAAGTAAGAACGGCAACAGTGGAATGATTTTGTCTAATTTTCTGAGCTCCTTCAGCTCCGGAGATAGTCAGGAATTGAAGTGCAATGATTGCATCGGTTCGTTAAAAGTTCTGATCAACAATTTAGATATAGCCCTGGTCAAAAGACTACAATGGCATGAAATGTATTTGATATTAACGAGTGATGTATGTTACAGTTATATTCTGTACGAGCTATACAATTACGCCCATCCAAAGACAATTGAATCGACAAGTATTCGGTGATAGGGAAATATAAAAATTATAAAAATGATCTTTTGATAGATGGTTCATAATACGGCAATATTTGAATTTACGAAACTGAGCATTTAGGGAGAGTTATCTCTACGCTCTTGATGCTATAGATATGCCTGATGAATGTTTAAAATGGCTCTTAGAGCCAAAGTCGAGGTGTGCTGAGGGTTTTGACTGGAGTAAACTATTTTTCTTTAGATTAACCTAGGATTTCAAACATTCCATTGATGAATAATTCTTTTTTCTTTGTGTGGTGTTAGGCATTTAAAAAAAAAAAAGGATCATTCTAACCTTCACTGTGTTCTATGAATTCATTTCATGCATTTGTCACTACCTCTATTGCAATGGCTGTAAAGGATTTATTCGCCTATTTTTTTTTGATTTATTGTGTGAAAGATTAGGGCGCCAATATTAAACGTTATTCTCGCAGAAACAATCACTCTCCGTTTCTGTGCACAAGGCAATCACTGCAACTCGGAGCTCATATCTGTTAATTATCTCCACATTGAAAGCAAGTTTAAATCGTTACTGAGTAACTCACAAAAAAGAACGCTCAAAATAAAACCTGCAGAATCGCGTTATGACTATGGTAAAGCAATGGGACTGTCGAAATCAAGTTTGAATCGTTACGGTGCAAACTGTATTAAAGTACCCCCAAAAATAAATTTTACACAAGAGTGATATCCCAATAGAAAAACAATGGGATTGTCGATTTCAGGTTTGAATTGTTCCGGTCGTATAAAAAAGTAGCCTCAGAATGGAATTCTGCCCAATTATGTTATCGCTGTAGTAAAACGTTGGGTGTTTAAAAATTGATGCAACAAATAAGGGAGATTGAATTCGGATTTCAGTGCTTAAAACACTTAAAATACTCATAAGCTGTGAGTTTTAAGATTACTGCTTCTTCTAATCAAATTGTTTTACTGACACTTTAAATTTTAAAAAATTTTTACGTAGCGTTTTTTGTTAGAAAGTTAGTTAAAACACTGTCTAATTTAAGAAAACAAACTAACGTTAATGAATGCGCATGAAATAATAATTTAGTAAAGGTCCATTACCGTTCACCAATTCTCAACGTACAAGAACACGAACCTTCAATTCTAGTTATCATTCAACAAATAATATATGTAATGCCCTGCGTCTTTTGCGTTTGTCCTAATGCGCTAGAGCTAACATCCGATGTTGAGCTTGGCATAAAAATCAAGTTTTTCCTTCAATCGCCCATTTTGCACCCCTTTTTCTTAGTTTCTCTTAATATTTATTCTTAACAGTTCCAAAATTTTCCAAGGAAAAAAGGAAATACCAACACATTCCTGAGTTTCACATTAATCGCATTGAAGATCAAAATATTTTACTTATTGCTCTTCATTGCCGCAATTTCTCGTGTAACATTCATTTCTAGTACTGGCGATAAATACTCTACGTACTTCTTCAACTATCATCCCCCTCCATTCTTGGTCATCATTTCAAGCAATTCAATAACAAAGAAGAAAAGTTTCACATGCTTCGGTTTATCTGTGCAAGTTGTGGCAAATTAAACCCATTACGAAAGCCAAGTGTAACCGCACCGTCGAAAATCACGGCTAACGTTTTGTCTTCGGAATTGCCAATCAATTAAATAAGATTTAAATCGTATCATTAGGTCGATAAATATATACCAGCGTTAATTGAGTTCTAAATGCTTGAGCGAATGAAAGTGTGTGCCGAGTGAATCGGTGAGACAGGCTTCAATACCTCTCCAACTTTCTCTACAATTAATCTTTCAAACCAGGAACAGAACAAATATTCGAGCACGAATAAAGTCGATTAAAAGAGAATTGAATTTATCACACACTTTGCAGGCAGTTTTCACTCATTTTTACTCGGTTCCTATTCTTTTTCGGATGGCTTACTATAATGAAAGAAAGAAAGAAGAAAGAAAACATTTGTTTCCAAAAAAAGTTGGCACGTGAAATGTTTTACAGCACATTGGATTTTAAAAATTTGTTAACATAAAGATCTTTCATTAATAAACAAACCAAACGAAGCCTACAACAGCCTTGTAAATTATGTTATTAAGAGAAACACAAAAAATATATTCTCTTGGATATTTTTCCACGGTAAGGTGACTGAAAGCTTATAAAGAGGGAGACCAACTAGTCAAACAAGCAAACAAGTAAAAACTGCGTAGTATTGGATCGGACATCTCTCCTTAGCACGCACAACCACTGCTCCCACCTCAATCTGCAGCCATCCTTCCTCCTGGAACTGGAACTCCCACCGTCTGTTGTACTGGGACTCGCAGCAGCCTTGCCCCGGGCGCTAACGATCGTTGACCCCAGCGCACTGCAAAAACCGACCCCAGGCCAAAAAATGAGCGGGAATGCCAAGTGACTTGCACCGATTTTGCGGAGAGCAAGAGATTCATTTGAAAGCGAAAACAAGCTGAGGCAAAGTACCGTGGTTATAGATGCATTACGATTCAGGTTAATCAGTTTCGAAGAAAACTGTCAATGATATTGTTAATGAGGTTTATAGATTTATTTATTTATTTATCGTGAAAACAGGTAGTCACGATGACGATAAGAAGGACGAAAGGATTAAGTATTGTGCAATATAATATCGTCACGTTTTTTCAGCAAAATTGGAAAAATGTTCTCTAAAATAACTAATCGTAGGTTCCAAATGGTCATCATTGTGTTTTTAAGACAAGGTTGAAGCTATTTTCAAAAAAACCTTATGCTATTTTATATCTAGACGCTTTAACACCTAAACAGCGATGGTTTAAAGGAAAGTTCAATATTCAACTCAAATTTATAGTCATTTGTTGGAAGCAATTCTGAAAAAAGTAAATTTTAACTGGATCGTGCCTTGATTTAGCTTTGAATTAGTATTTATGAAATTAGGTTTGTGACTTGGTCGGTCAGCAGCATTGTGAAAATGGCCTTCTTGTACCACCGGTGGCTCACATCGCGGCTAACGCGTTAAACTACGAAAAATGAATAAAAATGAACTTTGTAGCAATTTTACTTTCAAGCGTCATTGGCACTGCTCCATAAATAATTGTCTGCGTAGAATTCAAGCGATGAAAAATTTTGTTCGTAATCAAAAACATTGGACGGCTCTATGTGATTTAAAATATCACAAGCAAAATGAGTATCGATTCCAGAAGCTACTTGTTGCCTCCATTTTATGTGCATCTTAGTCAGACATAGAAATATTTACCAACGTGTTAAAGCAAAGAACTAATTATAAAGCTTGCACATGATACGCCTACACTTTTAAAATTTATTTATTTTGTGTGAATGAGCATAAAATCTGCGAATGGCAACTTGGTTTAAACGATGATCTAATTAGGAGCGCAAAATTTTTCCAATCACGTACGCGACAAGTGAAACTTGAATTGAGAAGTTATTTTTACGAACGAGCAGAATCTGAAAATCCGCTGAGTTCAAAATGCAAAGTTCGCATACTCACACCAAGAGCAAAAAACAATATTTGGGATATCAACATTCTTGGGAGAAATCTGTGATAGAAATGTGTGACAGTGAACTCAACATTCTTGTGAAAAATGTGCAACAGAAATGTGTGATAGTGATTTCAACATGCTTGGGAGAAATGGCTTGAGAACGCTAACAATGTGTGATAGTGTTGCTTCAGGTACTCGGTACTTTTAGAGCTGCCCGTGATGATAGTGCCCACTTCCAGGTGTCTGTGAAAAGACATTATTGAAAAGTTGATTGATCACTGTGTAGAAGGATTTACCTAAATGATGATCTTGATTCACTCTGTCTTTATGTTCAGTGAAACGGCTCCCAGTAAATATTAAAAGCCATAGAATTGTTGTTTTTTGTTGGGCTAACTTTATGCACAGTTTTTTACATTTTGATATCGCTTGACTTTTTAGAAAACAAACTACAGAAAGGCGGTACTTACGCCTCTAAATAGTAAAATTTTCACTCCGATCACAAATGCAAATATTCACTGACATGTTGAAAAACACTCATTGTGTTTCAATGCCATTGTTTGTTTTCATTTCAATTTCAATTACCTGCAAGAAAAAAATGAAATTTCGTTCGCTATTCGTCATTTTACGGAAGCGATAGCTCACTACCTCCAGGAATATGTGAAATTCTTTAAGGATTCGAGGATGAATCTACGAATTGATCGATTG
Source organism: Platorchestia sp. MABIK (assembly GCA_014220935.1). Lineage (NCBI taxonomy): Eukaryota > Metazoa > Arthropoda > Malacostraca > Amphipoda > Talitridae > Platorchestia > Platorchestia sp. MABIK. The sequence goes on along the minus strand of JACJUY010001393.1, from coordinate 120,744 downwards.
ATCTTTTTACAGTCTCTCGTGAACGTTGCACATTTTATAACAACGTTGGAATTCGAATGCTCAAAATTCCTACTGTTGATACTGACGCTCAAATGCTCAAAGCGAGGCATGAATACTTAGGATTTTAATTCCAAGTTACTGTCGTTGAGAAGACCAAGTAGCTCTTACACCTTAATGAGTCGGTCGTTAATTCAGTTTAACGCTTGAATGTTTAGGTGGTTGCGTGGCAGAGCGACAGAAGCAAAGCTGCCTCGAGTGGACTTTCTCTTTTGCATAAACTTGCCTAAGATGAACTCCTCCCTCGCACACTAGGCTGGTTCGAAGCAGGTAGCGAGCTGGGCTGAGCCACAGGTGGGTGGAGAAATGGTGCTGAGAGATGTAATGGTGAGGTGCAGAATTGTGTACAGTTGTCTTCAACGTTGTTTAGACTGGGCTGTGGAATTGTTAATTACAGGAAAGGGCTGCTGGCACGAGCAATGGGATGTTGGATGGCTGGTGAGGACGGAATGTGATATACTTGATTGAAAAATAAGTGGATGAGAAATGGATCGAGTAAAACGGGCTTTCACTGCGGAGTTCAACGTTGAACAACCAACTTGGTTCGAGATAGCACGCTGCTCGATTTTGGTGTCAACCCTTCGATGATGCCAAAGATTTTTTGCTCCGTATGTCATTCTGAACTAACGACAAGAAAGCAATAGTTTGCTACAGAAAATTCCCTGAAATGAGTTACATGATATGACCTCGAATATTTCTGTTGTTTAAACCTAACCTATGAGACTCATTCGTTTACAGAATACGTTACTGCAGTCTACACCAAGAAACAAATAACTGTGCAGTTCATTTTCGATTCAAATGTAAATTTTGAGCCCATCCTCAAGCCCTCTATTTCTCAAATTTATTGTCTCATCCACGCCAATCATAAACCAGGCTATTCAAATTGAATCGTCCGTGTTCGAAATTATAACCTATCTATGCGAAAATTCTCAATACCTACTACACATGAATGTATTTAAAAATTGTCCTCTCTTCTAAAATCTCATCGATTTATTAGGATGTGCGAACAATTGGTAGGAGCGGTGCACCTGACTGTATTTGAAAATTTAATCCACTCCCAAAATATCATCGATTTATTCAGGAATGCGCGCCGATTTCGCGCTCCCTTAACTCCGCAATAAATGGTGCCTTCATACTCTCTCTGTTGTGTTAAGAGGCTGAAACTGACTTATAATCAATCACTAATGATTCAGAAGTGTGAACACTGCATCAAGACGGAGTTTCTCAGCCCATAAGTCAAGTCAAACACGGCAGGCCGAGTCTCGCAGATGTGCCCTTACTGCCCCGCTGTGATCTCAACTGAGGAGGGACCATTGACCTCCAGTCCCCTGCCCAGCCCGCACCTGCCTGACCGGAGGACTGATGTTCTAACATACTAAAGAAAGAAAAACAAACACAATTTATTTCCAATAGAAGATACGAAAACCGTCATTGGTTTTTAAAATATACCCATGTCAGTAGTCGTAACAAATAATCGAGAGAAAAGCATGGAAAAATGTTTTCTCTTATTTGCGTCATCAAGGTTCGATAATGCATTTAAAAATAAGTTGAAAAATAACGCTACGTCGCCGTAAGGAACAACAGCTCGTAAAAGTTCATCCATCAACTTGGTTACGCTATGAGGTTGTTTCTCTGGCAAAATCAGCCAGTTTTAGCTTTTATCAAATGTACTATTTGGGCACACAGTATCTGGTAAGTTTCAGGGTTGCCAGACGCTGTGTACTCAAATTTTATTTGGGAAAAACGTATTTTTTGGGAAAGGCTCTTTACTCACGAATTTTGACCAAAAAAACATCCCGTAGATGGACCAAGTCGGCAGGTGAAGTTTTACTGTTGGCTGTCCAGCAACTACGACGTGAAATGTTTTAAAATCGGGCCCCAGGCTCTCTTTGTTTGCTCTATCCCGGATGCCAGAGAGCGCAAAAACTGGCGAAGAGAGCGGCCTTCGAGATCCCTCCTCTCCGCCCCCGCGCTCTCTATAAACTCGCCCTTCTCCTTATTAGCTGCCCATTTTCTCTCTTACCTTCTATAGCATCGAAATTCTTAACGCGGCCTTTTCTGCCTTCATAACGTCGGCTGCTTTATATGAGTTCTTATTTTTTTAATTTCTCCTTCTTTGTCCGTTGCTTTCTTTTTACGACCTGGTCGCTCTTTGTCCTTTCACCCCGTTCATGTTTTTGCAATCTTTCTCTTACCATTAAAATTATCTTTGCACATTCCGCTACCTTCTCGCTTCTCACTCTTTGAGTTCAATTCGCCCCTCATGACATTCTAAATGTTGTCACCACGACAAACAAAAACACTACACAATTGGGTTTCCTTGACGTTAATTGAAGCTGGCAAAGTCAACCCATACGATGTTTCCACACTCTGCACTCCTGCCTGCTTTAGGCAGAGGCTGTCAAGTGCAGTGCTTTGCGCTATGCGCCCTCGCAAAGTTTAAAACTTGAAAAATAAATCTAATTTAACAACTGTAACAATTTGAACGACGAACACCCATTTGCGATGTTTTTTAAAGTTATAACTAAGGAATTTCACAATGGACAGATTTAAATATAAGTACTTGTGGGCCCGAATAAGTTCACTTATGTGAAGATTTGGTGCAACAATTTGTGTGTGATGGCTACAGTTTTCAAAAGTACGACAACCGTTGTCGGTAGATGGATCCGGTCTTCTTAAATAAGATTCTTTTTCTTAGTTTGTTTCTTCGTTCAATCACTAGGCCGCTTCTAGTATTGCGCTATCCTCCTGCCCCGTCATTGATGATCTATTAGTAATGTCAAAAATCTTAATATACGTGTCCATACTTTGAATTATGTCAAATGCCATAGTCTTGCCACCGGTTTCAAGGTCTGTTTTGTTCGTTACAGGTCTTACGAGCACCAATTACCCATGTCAGTTTAGTACAGCTCAGTCTCAGTGTAATCTCTTGCTCAGTATAGTTTACGTTCATCCGGAAATTTGAAGTGATTCTGTCTAAATGAACATCTTTGTATTTTAGGATAAAAAGGAAAACCAATGTAGCTAAGAAAATCATGATAAAAAAAACGTTTCGGATCATAAAAAATCCATCCTCAGTGTTCTGAAAAGCAATGGGTCAAAGTATTGAAAACTATTTCTGAACTCTAATTTTCTGAATAAACCAACAGATAAAATATTGACATCAAAAAAGACAAAAAAAATACAATAGTAAAACAAAGCCTATAAAACATCTTAACAAACAATAGAAAGTTTGACCGCCGTGTCACATTCATTTATGGACGGACGGTTTTTTAAAATGTACATCGATTCTAAAATGCGGAGATCGGATAAATTTGGGGTCGAGTCCAAAATTTTAAAATTCGTGTTTTTAAAGAAATGGTCGTTGTCCAAACAATGTTCTCTTATAGACGAATTAGATGGCTTAGTCAGGTTATTGCCCGTACGAAAGGAAACTCCTGTTGGTTCTGTTCAGAAAATTAGAGTTCAGAAATAGTTTTTAATACTTTGACTCATTGCTTTTCAGAACACTGAGGATGGATTTTTTATGATCCGAAACGTTTGTTTTTTATCATGATTTTCTTAGCTACGTTGGTTTTCCTTTTTATCCTAAAAGTGAGATTTCCTAGAAGTCGTCCAATTTCATCTATTTTACCAACATCTTTGTATTAGTACGATTATTTGCTACTCGTCCTTATCGTATCTACTTTAATCTTTGATTTTGTTTTCGTACTAAAGTCTTACTTTTGTTCTATTATTGTTAGTAAATTTTGAGATTGTTTATCCTTACTTTGCAACACTAAATTTATTCATGAAAACCCTCAAAGATACGGTTAATCAACAGTCCTTCGCCCAAGTAGGCAATTCGAACTAAGGGCTAGAGTTTGCCCTGACAACCGTACAATTATGTTTTTCCACGTGTATCATGTCCTAAAAACAAGTATAGACAGTGTCACGATTCCGTTTATTCAAAGATATTGTGATTTCACCGCAGCTACATCAGATGTGATATGCTTAGTTTTTCGGTTCTCATTATTCTACTTCTGTGAGATCATACTTCAGATGTTCTTTTTTCCAGGGCTTGAGTTACATTCTCTTATGAATCATTTAGCATTTAGCACAACCTAAGCCAAAATTATTATAATGATAATTACCCTTCATTGTTTTTCATTCCTAGTAAATAATACTGAATCAGACGTATGATTACTTATGAACCTTCTCGAAAAGTAACTTATGCAACTTTTTTACGCATTGTTAATGAGAATTAAATTCGGTAACGTGACGTCATTACTTATACGCTAGCCAAAACATTTTCTCGTCTAATATTTTTCCATGATTGAAAATCCGAATATATTGCTCAAATTAAACACATATTCCTTTAGCTTGAATTTTGTTCACATGAGTTTGAATGCTCTCTTCTCATCGTACTCTCTCCTTCCAAGAGTCTGGTATTTAAAGAAAAAAGATAAACCATGCAACACATTTCACCTTCCTTCTTTATCACAACGCGATCATGGTTCGTCGTTATTCTCTTCGTCAAACCAGTCATTTTCTCCAGCAGATTTCTTGTTTGACTTCATGCAAGTGTTCTCGCTAGCATTTATTTTTCTTCCCTTCGACTGCAAATCCAGTCACCCATTTTTTTTAGCTTGTGCTGTTAACTAGGTCACCTGTTCCTTGTATTGCCGTGGCAGACAATACATGCAAATCATTAAACAAAGTCAGAATGGATGGAAAAATTTGATTCAATTATTTTTTTGAGCAGATGGTATCAGCAGTGGTTTGAACCTACGAAGGAATTCGACACTTTTAGTCTCCTGAATGCTAGCTTTGTGTTAAAGCTTGTTGATTAATAGATAGGCTGATTAGACAGGGTTCTATATGTATATTTACCTTCATGGGAAACAAAAAAATGGAGAAAATTCAAGTTGATCTAATGAAATTTTAGCGCAAATGAAAATACAAGTTAGTCGGAGGGTTGATGAATTAGACGGAATACGATATTTGCTAAGATCATTTAACTCAGTAAAATATCAAGAAAATGTCAATACTTCATGTCTGTGCACACACATGAGCAAGTTAGTTGAGCGCATACGTTCATCCTTACCACACACAGCAGGTAACCGTCGTACTTTAGTTTCTCATTGATCAAATTCCTTAAAGATAAAATTGATCGGTCGCAGTTTGTTAAATGTTTCCTCCAAGGCTTGAAAGAGACATCCCACATGCGACTATGGATATTTTTGCTGCGAATAATTTTTAGTTTGGCACTAATGTTAATCCCCTCATGAGGAAGCAAATATTGTATGTGAAAATTAGCATTCCCGAGAGGAAGATGTGAGGTCTTGAGCAGAAGGATGGGTAGGCGTAAATTCTGTTGAACTACAATCGGTTTTTTGTTTCGATAAGAGACATTTTTCTGTACACTGACGTTCTTTTATATGCCCCTAATACTTTATTCTATAACATTTACCGTGCTTCATAAACTTACTTCCTCACGTTCTGTTTTATAGGCGCAGCCGATCTAGTGGGGAACCCAATTTGTGCATAGATGTCCTGTTCCCTCAACTCTATACTAAATAGAGCCTATCTAATTCCTCTCTTCGGAAATTTTTTTGTGGTATAGAAGGCTTAAACTAACACACATAATCTGTGAATTTAAGCGACATGAATCATACATAGTTAGAGGTGGTCGGAGAAAAGTTGATTCACTGGTAGCCTTGCATCTTATCCTGACATTAACGCGCAGGTCGCGACTTGAGCTGCCGGTGTGTAGCTAGAGAATTTTTATCAAGCTGCTGGCAGACCAATGATCACAAACTCTATTTTATAAATACTTAATCGAAGCTTAATGAAGGCATAATATGGTTAATGTTTGCTATTTTAAAATTGCTCACTACAATTGACTTCAATTTGAATTAAATTTCGAACTTCAGTTTAACCCATCACGGTCAACATGATGAAGGAACAGAACATTCGTTCCTGTAGCATTCTATACCAAGACCTGCTCAGATATTCCAATCTTGTATTCTCAAAAGTCAATACGCCAACGCTCGAAACCATAAAATGCGACTAAAACAGGTTCGAACCTCTCATTTTAGGCCGTTAATGCTCAAAGGAGACCACAAAAACCGTCAATAGTGAACAATTCTCCTGAATGGGCCCAGTCTAAGTAAAATGCAGCTGAGTATATCGTAATAATTGAAATTCGAGCAATACCTTTGGCATGAGATCTCTATTTTTGCCACTTGCAGTGCGTGCGCGACTGATTCGATAGTTTTATATGACCGCAAGGAGCGAGCTCCCTTCTGCTTCTGAACAGATGAGCAGCCACAGAATATGAAGGCTGCGAGTGAGGAAGTATGCAAAAAAATGTAAAAATGCTGAAGTCTTCGATACTAAATTCAAATTGTGGGTATAATTGCGTCACTTATTGTTGAAAATGTAACAAATTTTAACTGAATGAGTGTTTTTGTCTCAAATGAGTCTGAACACGTTTCAATTTCACGATAACTCGCATCATTTTCCAACTTACTCCCCTATCTCATCACGAACAATGTGTTTTTGGTACACAATTTATTTTCCTGCAGATTGAAAACAGTTAATAACTATTAGTTTGTTCCTCGATTCCTTTTTCTCATGAGTATTTTTATTGTTAATCAATTTTCTTCTGATGACCTTCATATCAGTATGGAAACCCCATCTTATAGATTCTTAGAACGTGACCTTCGTTTTACAGTGTGATTTACAATTTTTCTGAATAAGATTCATTTTTTTTCTGAAGATATTGAATATTTTGAGTAGAATTTTTAGAAAATAGCACAGCCAAAATTTTAAATAATTGTCCACAATATTGATCCAATAAATTGCCTACTTTTTGTCACTTTTCTGCGCTGTTCTTTCACTTTTATTTTGTTTGCTTTGACAGTTTCTTTCAACATCGAAATTCACGACGATGAAAATTACGTGTGTAATAGCCCGTTCTTTGCTCATAAATAAAGCTTTTGCATAATTTTCTCAGGTCTAAATAAAAATTTAAAAAAATAATTCTAAATTTCTGACCAATTTTAAGGGCTACGCCTACATATCATTAAAAACACAATTAATAAGTGTGTTGTTCTGTATTTCTATCGAAAACATTTTCACGTTCCAAGCAACACTGTCACTTGGAGCTTTTTCTTGTAAACAATTTGAAATCTAGATGCTTATTTCACCCGACCGAAAAATGCTTCAACATTTTTTTTCGAGGAATATTAATATTTGAAAGGAAGAAACGGTCATGTGTAGATTCAAATTGCATTTTATTTCACTTCTGCATATGCATTCAGTTTCGCGCATAGTGTACTGTTCGAATCGGGTGTTGAAATTTCGTATTTCAAAGTTTCTTTTTAGCATTACGCAATACAGCGTTAGCTACACTCGCTTAAACAATCAAACAATATAAATAAAGTTTGATCCAATTTTTCCTAAAATTTCACGAAATTTTCTTAACAGCATTTTATTTCATTTTCATTTCCCCTTTTATGCCATAACTTATGAAATTACAGCCCGATTCTCTTTGTCTTAGGCCACTTCTGAATAAAATGCCCCTTATTTCTCATGAACCATTTCGTAACTATAATTAGTTCCTCAACAAAATGCGAGGTGAAACTTGCAAGAAATGTAACCTAATATTCCTGTACTAGAGGCAGCGTTCGTGCTGCCCACTTCTCAGCTATAAAAAGAAGTCCACGACAAACTTGGAATTTTTTGCTACTGCATCGCTTGATACTCACCACTAAGCTAAATTTGCTTAAATGCGTGATGATATAGCAAGAGAGATTTAATCAAACAGGACAGATATGGGCTTGTCTTTCATTGATGTCTAAAAAGCAAGAGAGCGATGAAATAGTTTTGTAAGAAGGTGGAACCGTTTTTCTATGAAATTAAAAAGTATCTTAATTTCTATTTGTTTAACTAGTCTCACCCATTTTTAACTATCAAAATAATCTCCGTAATAGATTTGCATTGAAAGCCATGAACACTGCGCTGAACCGACTGATAAATTACATAATATATATAGTATAAACAACGTCGCTGAATATAGCGAAAAAATTGGAAATGATATTTTCAGTGCGCACATAATTTGTCATATTTTTTAAATGAATCGAGTTCTATGAGTGATAAATACGCAAATACTGTAATAATAGAAGTTGATGTTGATATTTGACATATTTATATCAAAGATAAATATTTCCATAAGTGCATACGTTCAAGTTTTCAGCTTAAATACGCGTGCTCCTTTTCAATCTTGTTTATTTCTCACTTTTCAGATGCACGCGCGCCAGTAGGAGCGTTGCATACCGAAACCTTATTAAATCTTAAAATCATTGTAGTTCGTACAATCCCTCCCACGTAAATGATAACCCATCTTTTGATAAGAGCGAACAAAATATTAACTATTAACAGGGTAACAAATAAATGGTTTGCTGAAGCAATGGAAACAAAGAAATAAATAGTTTGCAGCAAAATAGAAAAGAAAAACTGAACTCACCAGGTCCCGGTTGTATACATAATTGTGTCATCATATATCGGCATTGCTCCTCGTTTCATCAAACTTTACTAAACATTGTTGAATAGCGTCAGATTAAGAAGCTTTATAAAACTGCATTGGTATGTTGAATTTTTCAACAATAGTAAGGGGGCGCTTGTTGATAAACTATACCAAACCCATTAAAATTTGGCTAAACATAAATGGGTCTCAAGCGCACCACATATATCTATTTCTGGCTAAGTCTAGCTCTCTCCTAAGTTGAAAATGAATTTTTATCTCTATTGCTGTGGTCCAAGATGTTTTGAGTTGGAAATGCATGTAAAAATGACTCACCTGTCTCACTAACTTTGGATTATTTAACGGCAGTATTTCAGTCACTTCCGCAGGCAACGATGCTTCGGTATTTGAACATTGATTTAGTTTCGGAATCCACGGATAATACCGAGCACGTTTTTTGAGAAACATCAGTATGGACCTTTCATACACTTCATTGAAATGTGGTTTCAAGTTTTGCCCTGACTTTAAAGATGCATTGAGTAAACGATACATTTTCCTAGCACGGTCTGATGGTCCTTCAATTCTTTCAATTAACTCGCGTTTGAAAAATGTTTATAATTAAAGCAATTAGTGGAGGTTTTCATTTTACTTTTCTACTCAGAGGTCGCCATTTTCACAAGTGCAAAACCATGATCGTGCACATGTTCCAATCTTTCAAAGAAAATGTCTAAATAAAACGGATTTTTCTCACGTAATTTTAATTTCGATTAATCTAATGGTGATAAGCGTTCATGTGAAGAAACTTCATGCTTGATTCATAAAAGTCGTGCTTTTACATGCTACTACTTCTTTACTTTATTTAACGGTGAGAAAGTGAGAAGTTCGAAGTTTAACTCCTTCTTTTATTATTGCAATCAATTGAGAATTGTAAATATTTACTGTACCTTTGTTCATCGGTCTGATTTTTAAGTGTGATCTAGCAACCAACTCACCACTCAGATTTTTAAACATATTTTGGAAGCGAAAACAAAACACGTGTTCTATGAAATTAGCACATTGGGAGATCTCGTACGGCACCTTGTTCTCTCATTGACGTTTATGAAAAATATTGTTTCATTTGTCGCTTCGAATCCGAAGTACTTTTTAGATGAAATCTCCCCTGCATGGTATATTTTTATTTACTTCTACTGCCCATAGAGGGTACTAAAATAATTCAAATACTGAAAGTTAATCTATCGCCTTGAATAGAAAACTCGTAACGTCAGAGCAGAGATAAGGTTTCTTTCTCTAGCTAGTACATGTCTACTTAGCGACACTGTATTTTCTCTGTATTTGGTATGAGAGCCCGGTGTATTTGCATAGACATAACTGCACTGCATTGGCACTGAAATATCGACATTCGTTTCAAAGCAAAGGGAAAGCCATTCCAAAAATTGCTATCCAAAGCCATTCATCAAGTTTTATTTAAATCGCTTCATCAAGGACGTTTGATTTATATCTTATTTTAATATTAATGACAATTTAAAGCACAATACGGTGGCCTTTTTCACTGGTAGGTGATGCACAAACTGATTTAAATGCGGGAGATTTACCTTGCATGGCTCAAAATTGCCACGATCATCACATTCTTTGTTAAATTGAATGCTTTCGAAGAGTTTTTCATGTATACTGGTATCATAGCATCATTAATGGAGAGCATTCTAACAAAACAGGCGTATAAACATTGAATGAAAATCGTATTTTTATTCTTATCTAGAAATGTTCACTCAAAATATATAAGCAACCATGAAGGCTCGTAGTAGTTTTTGCGTACATTAGAAAGCAGCGGTCACCTTAAAGCTCACCTTAAATGTAATAAATTTATGCACACCTATCAGTTCACTGGCACTACCCGATAGCCACGTACGAACGTTCAGGACGCAGTGGTTGCTTCGGACCAGCGGCTCTGGCGTGCACAAATTAACAGCCAGGATAAACAACCATGTAGTGGTGCAAAACAACTTCTGGCAAGGTATTTGATCATAAAATGAGAGTCAAGATAACGTATCTCATGACTTAAAACATTTCAGAACTATAATGCTGATTGCACATGTCTCATGATTTAAAATGTAACGAAAGTATAATGCTGTTAATAAACATTGTTGTAACGTTGAAAAATTAAATTTGATGGAGTATTGCAGAAGCAAATTCATGTTGATGTTTGCGTGGTGAAACATTAAAGGGAAATTTTATCTGATTCCAAGAAATTCTTTAATCCACAACTAATTCCATAACTTTAATCCATAACTAAACAGTAAAAATATTCAATGACTATAAATTGTTAGCAAATTAAATAGTGAATCACGTTATTATACGCCATGCCCTTTTATTTCTTCTCTGATTATCATTTTTCAGCCTTAAGTCTATAAAGCAACTTCAGCATTTGAGAATCTTTTTTATTCACAAATGTTTATCGACCTTCGCCCTAATCTCATCAACTCTGAAAGAGCGATGTTCATCATTTGAGACAATCCTATTTTGGAACAGTGATGAGATGACAGCAGAAGATGTCCGCGAGCTATTTAAACTTAGAAAGCGGGTTTCCCAGCAATTTTTGGGAAAATCCAGCCCGTATGAAGTTTCAAACATTTTAAAACCAGCGCACACTGTCCAGTTTTGAAGGTAATATTGCGAAACCTGACTGAGTAATAATTTTACAAACTTTCAAGACCCACCAACAGAAACATCCATAGTAGATGATAATTTTGGGTGCAGACATCGCCTTTCTTTGTTTTGGGATGGTTATCGACGTGGATGCCCTCTGTCGGAGATTGAGAAAGCTGTGACACAGCAACCGAACGCTGCTGCGTGAGATTATCGTTGTGTACAGCGAGCATTGCCTCCACGAAAGCAAGCCATAGGGGTCCACACAAACACAGCGTCACAGCGTTGATAACAATGCTAGGTCCTTCTCACACTTTCTTTCTATAAATATGGTGAGCCTAGCATATGTGAATTATTCTGCAGGTGTGGATCATGGAATGGCTACTTTCAAAGCACCCACCACACAAAGTACAACGTTGAGAAAAGCGCAGCGAACATCAAAGCTAGTCATGACTATCACACGGTACCCTGACGTGTGTTACAGGACCTCTATTCTCGCTGGTTTCAACAAATATCTTAGCTTTTGTTTCGATTCTGCGCCACTCTCGGAGTAATTTAGCCTATACTTAGATTGCTGATAAACACTATAATTGACTTCGTCAAATTCCGTATTAAAAAGAAATATATAAAAAAGTATATAGCGATTCAGCATTCTGGACATCTCGCAAGTAATTGCATCATTGGACAAAAAATTCAGCTGATTCAAGCCTGTGTTATTAATGTCATGTAATATGTGATGCCAAATTGCATCGAATTTTCTCGTGTCGCTGCTCAATAATTTTCAAAGTTCAACTGCCTGCAGACTGTAGATTTACGCAAAGTCTATTTTCTTTTGATGGACAAAAAATAAAAAGACTTACTTCACAAAAGGCAACATATACTTGAAAGTAAGTCTCCCGCATTTTAAATTTTGACAATAAGCAATCCTTTTGTGTTAACGAAGAAAATGCATATTAAAGTACGATTACAAACACGAATGCATGTTACACCCCTTAACTCGCACACAGTCTCTCACGCACACATACTCTAGCATCGTTCATTTCATCACCGATTGTAGTAACTTTACTTTCTCTGTTCTTTAACTAGCTTGAAGTATTATAAACCACTCATCCGATTGTTAAGAGCTTAGGTACCATAGATCAGCCTGAGCGTTCGATAAGTAACGGTCATTTCACCATGAGAGCAAATACAGGCCGAAATTTTAAGAGACATCGCATATTCTAAACTATTTTAACTTGGACGTTCGAGAGAACCACTGCTCTTTTAACAGCCTACCTCTTCGTACACAAAGGCATTTCTATTTTTTCAGCAGACTTCACAAAAACGGAGGTTGTCAGTGAAACGCAACATGAGACCGTGAAGAAAGTGAAGTGCGAAAGCGAGGTGCCGGTGGCGTTTGCTTCGCCCTCAGCATTCTGGCACCTCGCCTGGGAAGCAACGGAGAGAGCTCGTTCTCTGCCATACAGACCGGTACTACAGGAGTATATTACTCGAATAGAACATTGGGCAGCTACAGGTTTATTAAGAAGGTATTCATTCATGATAAAGTCCTTATATGAAAGTTAAAGACCCATTGTGCCGTGATGCTGGCTCATACCTCCCTGAATTTTGTGGTGTGCTCATCAGTATGTGAAGAAGAGTGACTACTATCACCCATTTACATCTCTTTTCGCATAATTCGACATCAGATTACAGGAAATCATATATTTTAAGGTTATATACCATCCATCTTGAATTTTTTTCTTTTTTTAGAAAACCACTCTAACTCCATAACCTTCACCCTAGTTTATCAATACAAAACGGTCCGTTTCAGAGGAACAAAGCACACCCGGATCGTGCAGTTGACACCCCGTATGCAGGCCCCCAAAAAACTGGATCCGCTGCCGAGTTCCAGGGTATCATGGAATACGTTACAGGGCGCTACGAGCTGCTGCTGGACCGACCCGGAGAGTTAGGGATCACTCTAGGGAGCACTGAGGTGCAGGATGCTTCTACTCGTGTGGAACGTAATGACAAAGAAAAATTCAAGAGGAACTGGAAGATGGAGACGATGGAAATGATAGAAAGTGTAAAATAATGCAAAATAAGGCTACAGAAAAAGTGCGTTGAACCATTTTATGAAACGAGACCTTGCGTTGAATATCTTCGTTTCCGTTCATGGTCGTTACACAAACCTATGATCCAAAAAACTTTCAGAACCAGGAATATAACTTCTTGGTACTAGGATATTACCGTATAACAAATCCCAGTAAGAAACAGAGTGTGAGACAATAAAACGTTCAACAATTTTCGCTCAGGATGAAAAAGTAACGTTCAGAACAAGCTTTCCCCTACACGAAATCAATTATACCTTAGTAAATTTAAACAAAATTTAAATCATCGGTAAAATTTTTAGTAATTACAAGTTTTATATGTTTCCTATTACTATTTGATCTCACAAGATGGGAAAATTTTCCCCTTCACATATGGAAACAGTCGACGTGAACTCCTCTCTCCTTTCATAACTTCGCAAATTGAAAGAAAAAGAAAATTACACCCGAAATTCTTATGGATTAGAATTTTCATACCTATATTGTTTAGCACAATTTAAGAAAAATGAAACCAGTTAAGAAATTCCTACGGAATACCAGTTTCCATCTACTGGAGAATTGTTCATTAAGAATTATTCATGGTATAAATTATAATCACCGTTCAGAAAAAGAATAAATTCAAATCTTCTTCCTACGCTGATGGAGAAATTTCTCCGCACATCCGGAAACAGCCCCTGCGTGTTGCCAGAGGCTTGACTGGTGACGAGCGACCAGTTCTCGTAAAACGCGGAACTTGACAGCATCGCAAGTGCCGTAGTTCAGGCAAATTCTTGGATAGACTAAAAACTGTCGGAAAATCGAATTGAGTAAACCTACTTTCGTTTCCTGTTGCTATTGCTTAAGTAATCTAACTCTTTCATAATAACTTGCTTTCATACCAAATCGCTTAGGCATTTTTGGGGAAAAAACATTGACGAATTATACACATGTTTTGCATACACAATTTTGGATTTAAAAAAATCATATTGGTATTTAATTTCGTGAGTGCATGTAGAAGCAGTGTTGAAACAACGTGCACCGGAATAGGTACTTTCACTCGTCGATAATTCCAACTACAATTTTCGGTATGAATCATATCCAACTACAATTTTCGTGATGTTACAAAGTATGAATTTTCGAGGCGGTAACACTACATCCTAAATTCATTCGCCCCGTAAACTGCGAGTAATGGCGAACAGCGAGCCACTCATTGAGTGGCAAATTTTAGGTTTTTTCTTCAATATTTCATAAAAAGACTATCGGGCATTAAAACCTATTCTTAACTACGAGTGGAAGTATTTTACGTATACTTGTACGAAAATTTACTGTTTTATTTTAAATTCATTTCTGTTCAAAATATCGTCCATTTTTTATATATCCTCAAACCATTATGATGTAATTAATTATCAGCTAATAGACGATTTTGATTTTATGCTAGTTCAACTTATTTGTAAGTTACTCTCCTTCAATTACTTTCTTTTTTATAGATTCAAGTCGGCGAGTGAAAAATCCTCTGAAATAAATTTTTTGTTCGTTTTCAGCACCGTAGCATTGCATGTGGGTAAACAAGATTAAACATGCAAGTGCTCTTTTCCCATGCATTCCTAGATATCAGTAAATACCAAAATAAAGAATAAATTTCAACGTTTTTAAGACTTACTTGTGAATTAATACCCAAATAAATTAGTAGCGGAGAAGTACTAGTTATTACTCTGTAACGTATATATCACTACTTGTTTCATTTCGATAGCTTTTGCTAGACAATATATATTTCAGGTAATTTTGCAACTTGCATTGATACAAACGGGTTTTTACGGAAGTTTTTGCCACTTAGAACATATTATCGGAATAAATAAGTTTCTGGGACCCACATCGATAAAATGAAATTTGTCTCTAACCTGTTACGTGTATGAGGAGTCAGTTTAACCATCAGATTTTTAAAATCTCACTATCACTTGCATTTCTAGGAATGAAGAAGAGATCTGATTACTCATAATCTAACTGAAGCATCGCCGTGAACGTTGAACCAGGAATTATTGCGCAATGAGCACTCTGTTGAAAGGCAATGAAGGTGTGAATGCAAATGCAAAAACAGCTTGCTGCCGAATCTTAACAAAACTTGTTAGCTTGAGGAGTGTGAAAAAACTGGCAAGTTTTTATAAATAAACTCTTGTGACATTAGCGGCCACAGTTCCTGATGATAACAGAGGTTGTGACACAACACCTGAATGGCTGTTCGATTGTGAGCTACTGCGCTTCATGCCGCAGACCACCTTGTGTGATCTGCGCAGTAACTTTGGTGCACTCGATTTAGATTCAAAACATGTTAGAAAACATCTCGATAAGTTTCGAAGTTCAGATTAGATTCACATCATATTGAAAAATATCTTGATAGTTTTCGAAGTTCTGATTAAATACACATGTTGGAAAGTGTCTTGCAAGGTTTTAAAGTTCAGATTATAAATATAGAATTTCTGGAACTGTCTTGAAAGGTATTGATGTTCAAATTAGAATGACAACATATCAGAAAATGTCTTGACTATTTCAATGCTCAGATTAAATTCACAACATGTCAGAAATATGTTGAAAGGTTTCAAAGTTTAGATTAGGCTCACATGTCAGAAAATGAATTAAAAAGAAAGAAAATGTCTTCCGTAATACTGATTGCTAATTTCAACATCAGTTTGTTTTGAACGAGAACAGTTCGACTTTTTTTGGGTGTTGAATTCACTAACGTACCAAGATTGTTCACTTCATCGCAGTCTTAGAAATGGCTGTCGAATACATAAAGGTTACAAATGGGGAGTTACGAATAAATTATTGTTGCCGTTTTAAGGAACGCATTCATTTAAAAGTTGCTCTAAGTAAAATGCGAGAGCCGTAAATGAATCCCACCATCGGTGAGACAATTAAACTGCGCTATCATATCGTGCTTTAAAACTAACTCGCTTCATCTTAAATTAAAGCTAACTCTTATCTTAAATTAATATAAACTTTTTCATAATTAACTCCCTTCGTATGCTTAATATACATGACAGCTTTGTCTTTTAAACAATTTGAAAAATTTATTTCCACATGCAACAGATCAGTAGAATCCTTATTTAAAACTATTTTATTCCTCAGTTGAGATTATCCTACTTGTGGGCCTGTGTAAATTCAATGACTTTTGGGACATCCTATGGACACAAACCATATTCTTTATTTACGATGTCATTTATTCTAGAAAACTTTACTAAAGCGACTTCTAGACCATTCGATTAGTTTTTTGAATTTTGAAGTCAAGACAAAACAATAATAATTTTTATACAAATATTAGATAACGATGCAAGTGAGAACTCGTATTCGAAAATAGATTTAGGATTAGTTTTATTTCAGAGCTATAGGCCTACTATTTTCATTCATCGGATAGAAAGGAAATTGTTTATTTCTTAGCTTCCTTAACATCTACGTAAGAATTGACTTCTAAAGCTTTTTAAAATCTCCACAGCAGTTTTTTCATCGTGTGTTAGAAAGCACTGCGTTCCTAGACTTAATTGCAATGAAATGGAAACTGTATTGGTATTGGATTTTGTTATAATTATGAAGTATGAATTTACTCCGGATTCTTCTAAAATGGTAATGATGGTTAGTACGTGTGAAGGGATACGAGTTGAAAATTCTCTCCACTACTTTCCATTTTAGAAAGCTTTCTAGTAGTATCGATGCATCAATTACATTTGAATTGAGTGTGTTACACAAGCTTTGCCATCATCTCTCAGGTTTCTTGGTTACTTTGTTGTGAAATGATTTATTCTCTTAAATATTACAAATTATATCAAAGTTCTTTCCACATGTGAGATATTCGATGTGATTTCTTCACCATCATTTCAAAAATGATACCTATCTTTATTTGATATGTGTGGTATTCGCGACGATATTTTTCTTTAGAATTTTAGAAATAAAATCTAACTTTTTTATACTTCTGAGCATTCTTCCGTGAATTTTGGCTCTTGGCGACCTACCTGCACCAACACTTAATCGAAGAAAGTTTAATAAATCCTACCAGTCTTACAGCGAAATCAACGTACCACAATCAGAGGCATTTTGTATGGATCATTTTGTGAAATCGATTTAAGCAAGAGCCAGCTACTCTGAATGGTGTGGTGAGATATTCATCAAGCACCTTGCAAATTTCATTTAAAAGTTATCCTGCTGGCTGCGAAGATACAATATAACGGTACCTTGTTCCTTAAGACTCTTCGTGGCAGTTTTCTTGCAAACAGCGTGCTTCACACTACGCAGCTATTTTCTATTTTAATGGTATAAATATCATATTATAGTTGAATTCCCACGTTCTTTTTCTCTCTATCAATTTAAAATTGTTAATGTGAAAGAAGAAATCTTTCGTATGTATACTAATGCACACTTTTTTCTCTAACTAAAACTTAATACTAATGTTATTTCAAATTAGTTATTTCATGGTTAGTTGAATTGAAAATAATTTTACAATCAGGAGATGAAAACAGATCGGTGTGTTCTATTTTCAATATTTAATACGACAGAAATGCAAGAAATTTATCGGCTGACGTTTATTGGTTTAGTAAAAATCTCCGTTTTGAAGGCACAATTCCCATGTAGCCATTTAACAATCACTTTCCATTTAACCGTTTACGCAGACCATCATGGAATATTAATTTTCCCAAATATTTCAGAAACTTTCAGTAACGCATGCAACGAGGTCCAGTAAGCATCATTATTGCCATGCTCATTTTCGTGCCAGCTCCGCCGAAACGAAAGAGCTTAACGTTGATTTCAGATAAAATGTAATGAATCTCTTAAGTCTTATCGCATTGCCACGGAACTATTTCAATTTGCATTGTTGTTTCTTCGATCGACCGCACCAAAGTTCAGAGAAGATTTTCGCTACCACAGCGACTCTGCAAGGGATGAGAAGACCGTAATTAATGACCTCCAAAAGAGACACTCACGAGTCGGTAAAAACGATTCCAAAAATGTGATGAAAGACAGCCAAATTAAGTACTTATAAAATTTATCGCTGCTTATATGGGATTGCCTTAAATGGAAGTAGACTACATCATGAACGCCACTTCATGGGTCACGTAATATTTCAAAAGGCCCATATTTTGTTAAAATATCTAAAAGGAAATTTACTTCTGAAGCGAGTACTATGGAAAGATTAAACAATAATTTAGATATTTGAGAAAACACACACAAGCAAATTTTGCTCAGGAAGTTGGAACGTTTCTCTCCAATAACACAGTGTAACAGAGTTTAATATGACTGTAGCTGCATGATATTCGGCAATTATTCCGGCTCAAGTGCAACTGGTAACTCAATTTCAATGAAGGAATCATTGAAATATTCTGACTCGATCAAAATAATCGTTGTTAACATCAAGTGATCGGTGTAAATTCTTGAGCTCTGCTGGTGATTTTGATTTCAGATCGACTATGACCCCAAATATTCGTCTAAATCTGGGACAGCACAGCTCCATAAAAATAAAATCACAGTTTTAAAGTGGTTTTCGATGTTTTGCTGACTTGGATACTCTTGAAAATTTCGGGTGGTGATTGAAAGTTCGATTACATCGTCGGGCTGCGAAAGAACTTCAAGAACTGAAGGACGTGGTTGTTGAAGAGTAGATGATATCCCGTTTTTAACATTTTTAATTTTTACGAGTTTAAAAACCGTGCGATAAAAGTTATCCTGACAAAAAACATACTCTGACTATTGTTGTTATTATATTCCCATACTCTAATTTTTCGTTGTTTTTTCAATTCGATTTACTATAAGATATTTCGCAATGAATGTTCTGAAAAGTGAGCTTAAATTCATTAAATCCTGGATTACAAATATTCGAGCTTTTAAAAACATCCGAAACATTTAGAAAATTTAATTCTTAGAAATTTCTAAGGGCTCCGATTGTTATTGTGGGGATAAAAATAATTTCACCCTTAATATGGATATTGAAATTATGTGTTCGAAAGGCTAGTGTATACGTATTCGAAAGCGATTTGGTAGGTAACCCAGCGAGGTAAAATATAATTCATTTGTACAGTTTTTCATCCGATTGCATAATCTATTAACTTCTTCATTAATCCTTTAGAAATTGCTTCTTTCAGACTTGTGAATTTTAATTACCTTGCGGAATAGCTTGAGGCGGATTCCAATTTTTCAACAGTTCAATTAATTTTCTTTGACATGATTTAGGTAAAAGTTTAAATAAAGTTCAAAGGCGGCAGCGGAGTTCTGCTCTACGTTCAATTAAAATCACAATTGAACTTTGAGATTTTTTTCAAAATTAATTGCTGTTTATCACCACCAACAAGAATATGATACTCGCCCGTGTCGTTGAAAGGTTAAATCTTTGAGAAACTTCGCTAAACAGCCTACACCCTCATTGAATTTATCTTAAAATTAAAGTTTGTGCATCATTAAAAAAGGATCTTGACAGTGGTGACTTCAGGAATTTTGTTCTCCATTTGATAAAAAAATAACTTGATGTAGTACGGTTACAGTTTTTGAATAAAGTTGACATGAATATAAGCCTTTCAAAATGAATACTGAAGCTGTTGTTACTGTTTGAATAAAATTAATTGAACAACTTTTCAATGATTAGTTATGACTTCGATTCTCGATTTTATTAGTAAGATTGAAGTTCAATTTTTGGATGATGTCAACAGTTATAATTGTAATGAACTGCATACGAGTAGGATGATGCATTTCAATTTTTTAACTGATAGTTTAGTCGTAAAATAAGTTAACTCAATTTGGTCAATTGAAAATTGTGTGCAGGATCGAGGAATGAGTAACATTCAAATTCCACTCTCATCTAAAGGTTTTAACAGCAAGGGCAAATGTAAAACTTAATCACTGGTTGGTAATTCATGAGTTTTGGGAACCATGTGCCCAGTAAATTGTGCTAACAACTGGCAAATAGACATCAAAATAAAAGACACCATTATAAAAAAAACAAGAAAAGAAAGAAGGAGAAGGACTCATAAAGCTTGAAACTGTAGCCCTCAAATAGGCGCACCTTATGAAGAGCGGAATTTACTTCCATGTCTCATAGCATCGCAAGTGATAGAAGAAAGGTTTGGCGATTGCACCGAATTAGGCAAATGAAAAAACTCTAAGACTGCAATAGCCATAAAACCAGATTCAACTCACTGAACTTATGAAAACTACCTCGATAATGTTTTGAGCATTGATGGTTCTTGAATTGTAAATGGTCATTAGGTGAAATCATTATTGCTAAATCCTTCACCGAATCTAGAGTAGAATTCATGGTTATTGAGTATTTTATTCATCCCTGATTTGGTTTTGCAGACCAAAAAAGATGCTATACATTGTCTTTCCGACTTGCGACACGCCTTAAACGGTAGGTTCTAAAACTAGGATCCATCACGCGTTTGTTTTGCACATAACACCCCCACAACTAGTATAAAAATCAACTAAGCCCATACGGATATTCTGCTTCTCGGGTAGATTTAAAACTGGACGGTACCTATACTGGCAGATGAAGATGTGTAGTCTTTGATTACAGTTTACGAGTCATTGGAGAGGGTAGAAAATGAGAGAGTTCGTATCGGAGAAGAACAACTTACTTCCTAAGGATCAGCAGGAAACACATTTAGCTATTTTCAGCAACAATTTGTTCTTCAATTGAAATTATCAATTACCACTGACCGCTAAAAACCGGTAAATCAACAAAAAATCCAAGAACTTGTTTGAAATAAAGTCTTCCATTCACAGCTCGTGAAATTTTACCTGTACCATATACAGACGCTAGTGAATTGTTAATGTGGACTTTTCGCGAAAACCTTTTGTCTTCAGGTCTTTCAGTCAGTAGATCTAAAAAAAAGACCTACATCTCTATAACAAACAAAAATGAGTGAGTAAGATTCTCAGTTTGTCGACAATAAACAATTTTCAACGCCAGATCTGACCGCTCTTATCATGTACGTCAATACATTTGAATTTGATTTCCTCCAAAGAGTGGGGAAAAAACATTTCACATTAGTTTAAAGTTTGAAAAAAAACTTGAATCGGCTAATGGTATTCGATTCGGCTTTAATTAAATTCAAAACCATAAAACAAACCTCATTTGCATGGAACATTCAGACATTCAATAGCTACCTTTGCTTTGGTTTGATTGTTCCGATGAGCCCATTTTTAAATAGTGCAACCATCAAATAATTTAATGAGCTTTCACTCAGGTGAGAGTGATGACATATCGACCTTATCGACGATCTTTTTCATATTTTTCAAAATTACTTTAAATATTCAACGTATAATTAAACCATACTGCTGGTGTCTGTTTAGCATAGCCTAAATTCCTTGAGGACTCTACTATCCGTTCTAAGACTAAGAAGACTAAGACTAAGAAGACTGCATTCCTAAGAAGACTAAGCATCAGGAATGCAACGTTTCTTCGTACTTACATTTAGTGACGAAATTATTCGTTCAGCCCTCGTCTTTCAAAACTTTCTAGAATTACTCAAAAACTATCGTTGCCATAGACTTTAGATTTTCACAGGGTGTGAAGCACATATAAGAGACAGTAATACGAAGTTTCTAGAACAAAATGTTATTTTTGAAAGATTTAACAAGCTGAACTTCAGAAACACGAAAAGACAAAATTATTCATTCAATTGAGAACATTACATTTCATTGAGAAGTATTTATCGCAACACTTGTTTTATTGAAAAAATTTGTGTCTAAAATGTTCTTGAATATTCTAGATGTGAGATCATTCTAGAAAATTGTGCCAGAGCTAACGGGGAGCCAGAGGAGTAAAGCTTTGTCATTCATACACCAGCGCCACGATGGGAAAAATTAAGGAACTCGGTGTGGACGAGACAGAAGATTATTGACTGCCACAAAGCTGGAAATAGTTATGACGACATATCTAAGCGTTTGAGCATCTCAAGATCAACAGTACAATCTATTATAAAAAATTTGCCAAGTTTGGTACTGTAGAAACGTTGTCTGGGCGTGGTCGCAAACAAAAACTCTCGGTGAGAACTTCTCGAAAATTGTGTCGTGAGGTCAACCCTAATCCACAAGTGAAACTAGACTACATTGCCGAGAGATTGAACGCTCAGGGAACTAGCGTGAGCAATCGCACAATTCAGCGCTGTCTGAACAAGGCAGGCAAACACGGACCCCGACCTCGAAGGACTCCACTCCATAAACCATGTCATGTTGGTGCTCGCATGAACTTTGACAAGGCCCAATTGCAGAAAGACCGAGGCTTTTTGGGAGAGAGTATTATGGAGTGACGAAACCAAAATCGAGCTTTTTGGGCACAATTAATGACGTGATGAAGGTTTCGCGAAAGAATGTTGTAGCTTTTCTGCCGAAGAACACTGTGCCAACAGTTAAACACGGAGGTGGATCACTGATGTTTTGGGTTTTTTTCGCTGCATCGGGTGCTGGAAAATCGGTTGCAATTGAAGGGAAGATGAACTCTGATCACTATATTTCTATTTTGGATGAAAACCTGAATGTATCTGCTAATAGTTTGGGACTTGGAAGGCGGTGGGTATTTCAACAAGACAATGACCCAAAGCAAACGGTCAAGTCTACAACTACGCAGCTGGCTCCAAAAAAATAAGATAAATGTGCTGCGATGGAATTCAATGAGTCCTGATCTCAATCCCATTGAAAATTTGTGGCAGGAATTTAAAGTCAACATCAACATGAGAGCTCCAAAGAATCTTCAGGAATTGAAACGCATCGCTAGTGAAGAATAGAACAATATTTCAAAAACTATGATAAAAGTCTTTTAAATGTAATGAAGATGAAAGCTCATGCTATTGATTATTAAAAATGTACTCAAATGGTAGATTCACCTGAATAAAGTGTAATACTACTTACTGTATGAATAATTTTGTCTTATCGCGTTTCTGAAGTTCAGTTCGTTAAATCTTTCAAAAATAATATTCTATTCTAGAAACTTCGTATTATTGTCACTAATATGTGCTTCACACCCTGTGAAAATCTTATGCCTGTGGCAACAATAGTTTTTGAGTAATTCTAGAAAATTTTGAAAGACGAGGGGTGAACGAATGATTTCGTCGCTCACGTATGATGTTAAATTATCACTCAAATGAATCCTTCTAAAATTTTCCGTCTGCGGCTCTTTCCATTTACAGAAGATCAGTTGTCGACTACACTGGCCTATAATAAAATATAGTCAAAAAACGCTTGAGAACCTGTAAGACAAAACGCAAATCTGCACTCTTGCATGCATCCTCTCCAGTATAAGATTTCTTTAGGAGGAGTTATGGAGTTCTTTACGTTCAACCGCTTCAGGAATATGTAAATTAAAATACTTCTAAGAAATTTGAGATCTGTTCGATCGCAAGAGACCGCAATTTCAAGAACAATTGACATGAATTGGACGGTCAAAATTACTGGTTTTTGTTTTGCAAGAAATTTGTGATCTCTTGCCAGCACGATCTAACAGTCTTCATGCTCAGCGACGCGTGAAGTAGTGTGACGAGTTGTTTAAACAGCTAGTTGTTCAGTAATGACTACACTTGTGTTCCCTGCAACCACGCTGCAAAACAGACGTGACATTATGGCTGAATACCTGAAAGAGTTTCCTAATCCTAAGAGATTAGAGAAAAGATGGTGGAGGTCGAGCTGAGTGAAAAAATTGGCACTGCTGCTCGAAAAATGATTACAACGTTACTCTTCAGGTCGTAATTCTCGTTTGGCAAGAAACATAAAACCTTTGGAATAGACTAAACGAGGATTTTTCACCTATGGCCACTGAGCAACCCGTAACACATCATAATAAAGAGAAGAATTTGATAAGCTGTCTAAAGTATTTATTTAGAGCACATTTTTTCCAAGCTTCCTCAATTCCTCAAACACGTTCTGGCAGTGGTAAAAATATTTCCAAGTATCCCCAATTGAGTCTGAAAGAATCCTTAGAACTTTCATGTAAGACATAATTACTACAAATTCTTTCTTAATATCTTTAAATATTTTAATTGCTTCTTAGCGTGTGAGACTTGGTGAGCATTTACCGTAAAGACGAAAGGAAAATAATGCAGCATCGATCAGTAAGGGAATCAGTCTTGAAGCTTGAGCTGACACGTTCAATAAGTAAAGAAGAGAAATTCAAGTATTAGGTTTGATAGTTTAAAATGAACGAGCAGTGACAAGGTTTGATCCCTTAGAAACATGCATTTCGCTTTTCATGCCACCTATGTTCCTTAACCCGTTAACAGGTCAACAGAACTTCCCGGTTCTTTTTCAAAAATGACCTCAATATATAGCATTCCTTATTGAATTCGTCCTCTAATGCGTTCTCTGGAGTTCACGGCTGAGTAGCAGTTCCTCTCTCATCCTGATTTCGGCAACTCCTTGATGTCAGTGACAGTCTAATATAGGTAGTTGTAATGACGGTGATACAAGAACAAAAATGCTGGCGTTAAAAGGTTAAATGTCAACCTTAGCTAGTCAGTCAACTACCCCCGCTTCACTCCAGAAGCTGATGAGGCTGGAAGAATTACACACAAGTTCGTGCGAGAGATCTTTAGTGGCGACAGATTGTGTAATGTTATCACAACCTCCACGCCTCAGCTCGAGAGAATGCAGGAGAAAACCTTTATTTATCATGGGTAATAGTTTGGGAAACTGAATTTATCGCTCTGATTTTGACGCAATGTTCAAGATATGATGTCAATTAAATGACAAAGGTGTAATTCAATTGCATGCATTAATGACCTCTGGTTGACTCGTCTCATGCGTAGTTCATCAGCCCTGCCTCTACAGTTACAGTAAATAAAAAGCGGCATTGCTCAAGAGAAGTAGTCCCTAAGGGAAATACGTCAAGTTTCGTAGAGTAATTCTAGTTCAGAATAACATTTAAAACCAACCTCGATCTTAAGCCAACCAATTTCAGCATTGCCAATTCCCGATAAATGAGCGTTAAGTATTGGCCTTAGTCATCAGTATTTTACTCGTGTCATTTGGATTGCCGGCAATTACAAAACGAGCTTTTAAAATTTTCATCTAATTGAAACAAGAAACTTTGAACGCTCCAATGTTCATGGTAAGTTTTAATCATATCTCGATTCGTTTCCCAGTGATGGCGATAGCACTACCCTTAACTTCCTCAAAAAATATAATGGAAAATTCATGAAAATGCATACCATTTTATTAAAATCATTTAAGTGCATACAATCAAGTCAAGGTATAGGTGCTCCGGTATTATGATAAGTGGCATAAATTTAAAGGACTTACTCACTAGGAGTTCCACAAGTTTTTCAATACTGCCCCATTTCTGCCCCATTCCAACTGTGAGACACTTTGAAATCACTGAAAGTATTTCTTTTTGTTATTCCAGAGCTTAATAATTTCTCCTACATTCCTCACTAGTACCCTAGGCAGAAAGTGAAACTTGTGCACATCTGCAAAGCAAGTAACACGCCAAAAGCCAGTTCTCTCAAGTGTCAGGAGTGCTAAAAGGCTGCCATGTTGGTCGCTAAGGCCATACCGCAACGGTTCGTGTCAACGGTCACTACTGACTCACTTGCACCGAGTTCTTGTTTAGTTGCCGCTCAACCGCCATCGGTGTGGTACGTGGGACCGAGCGCGCGTCAGAGACCATTTTTCCAGTGATTTCAAATCATTATTTTCTACGTAATCAATGCACTATTGCTTCTGAATGTCTGATATAAGGATTATTTATTGAACAAAAGTATGGTAATTTAACCTACTAGTGAGTTTGGTGTGATATTAAATTGATGATTATGGGCAAAACCTTCGCTTTCAGAGATTCAGTTTTTTCTGCAAATCAGCTTGTAGATTAGCACGTAGAGGTAATGGTTTTGCACATAATGTGGTATTTTTTGTGTAATCTATTTTTTAAACTTCTATCTGATAGTGCTTGCTAGGCTAGAGTGCAGTTCAAAGTTGACGCTCTTGGGATTGTTCGATTTGGCGAATTAATAATTTAGGTGTATCGTTCGGTCCTCTCTTATGCATTTGGAGTTTTTCTTGTGTAATGCAAATGAACTACATCTCTTTGATTCTGTTGAAATACTTGGAATATGTGAACGTTTGACAATTCTACATAGTCGCCGCATCATGTTTTGTCTTCACCTTAATGGAGTGATTTCCAGGGTTGAAAATCTAATGCATAAAAAATTATTAAAATGAAAATCTCATTGAAAGTGGCGAAATTTTCGTCTTCGCATCACCATGTAGGGTTGACGAAGTGCATGGGTTCAAAATTCAAAGAACTTCTATACTCTACCGCAACAGCGGAACAATTCATAAGTAAGTCACGATTCGGAGAGATAAGCATGATTAATCTCGATTGGGTTTAGGCTGGTGACTTATTTGTAGTAGGACAAATTCTAATAGAAGCTGTCGTCAATGTAATAGCAATGATTAATGGAAGCAGATTCTAAACGGAGCGTAATATTAAAGCCTTCGATCTATATCACATTCTCATTGTTTATCATCAGAAACCTACCGTTTACGTTTTCCAGTTTATTTCTGTACACTTACATGGAAGTCAGGATGTCGAGGTTTTCATACGTATCTTTTGGCAATTTCTAAATAACCTTAGGTTCTTCAAATATTCATACCGTCGAAATTAGCCCTGCACCCCTTTTTTCGCCCTTCACCCCTAAAGAAATTTCATTCGAACCTCGCACCCCTTGAAACAAAAATGCTAACTAGTAGCCAATATCCTATTATTTATCTGGGCTTCTCTCGCACCCCCTTGAATTCGTCTCTCACCCCCAGGGTTGCGAGTACCCTAGATTGGGAACCCCTGCCCAAGATGGACTAGCGCAAGATATTTCGTCATAGATTTTTTAGAAGTTCTAGACTTATCATAGGATATCTCGTGCTCGAGTCAGGTAGCTAATTCAACTTGGTACATAATCATTTGAGCAAGGTACCTATAATAGATCTGAAATTTTCATTGCGGTGGAAATAACAAGGAACAATAGCTATCGAAAAAAACAGACCTAACCTAATCTTTAGCTACAAGAACTATTTCGGTGAGAGGTCAGTCATTCAATGGTCATAAAATTGACATATTTAGTACCGTATATGTAAACAGTTTAATCACGATTGTTAAAAAATTTTACACAGTACTTAAGCTTCCCATCCATCAATTATGTACGGCATAATATGCACTTCACCACCAGCCATATTTAGATAGCAGGGCCATTTTAGGACCGTTAATCTCAATCATCTGCTGCCCAGCGAGCGCAAATTACTTTATTTCCTCATCTGCGCCTATTTGACGAGTACAAAGCACGTTGTTCTCCCATTTTGGAATGGCTATTATGTCCTACTTGTCAGCTGTTCAAGAATCTCACGAGAGATGTGTTTTTTATCATAGAAGAAATTCATCAGCTATGTTGTGGGTTGAGTCTAACTGCTAGAATACGATACTTGAAAATTCTTCAAAAATTTGATGTTGTAAATGTGTATTTTACTTTGGTTAAAGGTTTGAGGCTTGTTGTTTGAGAGATACTTATTTTATTGACAAAAATTTCAAAATCGGGAGTCTCAGAGAAAAGAGAATCGTGCACCCAGTCGCTGTAGCTTATAGTTTACATGAAGATTCATTAAAATTGATCGTTCATATTCAGCATCTTTCGATTCTTAATTGTACACGTAAGAACTATTGTCATCTCGACGTACGTCATGACGTACGTTGTAATAAGGATTTTTTAAATTTAGTGAAATGTGTAAAACAAATGTTGGTTTTATGTCAGAAGCTGAATCTCAGCCTTGATCGTCATCGTTCGCAATTCACTATTCATTGATAACTTCAAAGGACGATGAAACGCTTACGGCAAATATGAAAGAATAGCATAAGAACAATTAATTCATGACGATAATCAAACGTACCTCAAAGTACTTTCTCGTACGTAAATTACTGCTCTATTTTTCTCTGTGCCTGGTTTAATCATGAGAAAAATTGTGACAAATCATTGTGACATCATCGTTCCGAGTAGCCCATGACAAATACGTAGAAATGTTTTCCACATCATCCTTACACAGTTCAGGCACACAAGGAATTGTGCTCGCAAACTTTCCATAGTTCAAACACATGCATTTTAATTGCAAAATCTTGACGGTTGTATGTCTTTCACACAATAATGTAGAACGAGATGTTCATTATTCACTGACACTTTTTGCTCTGTTGGAATAACCCTCACTGTCAGCCTCTTACAGTAGCTCGAGAAATATGGTGCTGAATAGCACAATTTCGTACACATTCGTTATTTGAGCTGAGAGAGTTTTACTTTCAAAATTAGATGATAAAATATTGAATTTCTTGACCTGCGTGCAACATGCTAGTTCCACTTATGTTATGGTAGGTCCATTTCGTGTATTTGGCTTTCGCAAAACTTTCCCCTCATAAGAAACGGGATATATTATGCCCTCAACGTTCTTTGGGGAGCTGAAATGTGGAATAAGCGACGAGTGTTGTCCGTCAGCATTCTCGAAAACCTTCGACTATTCGCTAGTTTTAAGATGAAGTATTTGATCAATCAAATAAAGAAATTGCAATCAATTTTTTTTGCTGTCAACTTTCCAAAAATAACAATTTTTTTTTTTAAATTCCAAGAGTTCGATATTTAAAACATCAACTTGAATAATCTACCGTAAACCTATTTTTTATTGAAATCTAAGAATGTTTTACCTATAGCTGCGAGTAGGCCCTGTTAACCGATCAGGGGATTTTCATTTTATCTCTATTCTTTCAACTTAGACGTTCTACTGGGTAGCGCATAAGTAACGCACCCTTTTAAAGGTAAATTTTAAAGATTTATTACCGCAATATATACTGGGTATCTGTAAACAGAATACGACATGTAAATAAACTTTAAGAGTTCCTCTTTCGTTTGCAATTAACCCTATCGTTATACATTTCATGGTTTATTTAATATTAATTTTTTAAAAGGGTGCGATACTTATGCGCTACCCTGTATATTGTAACAACGCTTCAAGAGGGCTTTGACTAACGATGCGATCATCGTTTGGTTTGGTATTACAAGCTCATTGGAAACCTTAATTGGAAATTTTGAAATGTAACTCTACTAAATTATTCAATTTAAGAATGAATTTTGGTTGAAATATAGAGACATTAGAATTCATTTGGTCATAATTACATTATGTGTTTTTGTGTTTAAATTTTGCATTGCTCACTCTTCTGATATCACTGTGAAGATCGGAAGGAGATAGTCAATCTCAGCCAAAATGCATTTCAATACGTATTTTCTTTTTTGCTCGGCGTATGCAGAATGTATCTATCGAAATCCTATAGCTGGTATTTCATGCTTGTGTCCAGCAATTTTGTTCCGAACAATGGGTCTTCCTCCCGAAATTTTACAGTTATGCTTTTACTTTCATCGCCCACCGCCTATCTTTGTTCATCACTGCCTCATGAACTGGGCAACCCGCGAAAAGCCTTAAATTTTTCGATAATTATGGATCGATAATGTCCCAAACAATACAAATTGTGTGAGTTTTTGCTCGAGTTGTACGTGAGCGTCGTATTAATACCGGAGCTTTTCACTTTCGTTGAGAGACA
Source organism: Platorchestia sp. MABIK (assembly GCA_014220935.1). NCBI lineage: Eukaryota > Metazoa > Arthropoda > Malacostraca > Amphipoda > Talitridae > Platorchestia > Platorchestia sp. MABIK. The sequence continues at coordinate 90,878 of JACJUY010001393.1, read as the reverse complement.
CAGTAGGGTCCCGACGTGGCATTCTGTTCGCACGTTTGGTTTTCTCCAACACACAAAGGAAACAAAGCTGCATTTTATCGTCAATGAAAGTAAACTTGTTTGTCCGAATAAAAGCAAGTTGTGAACTTTATTTACTCTTGGGTTTTGCTTTCTACTTTGAAAGTTATTCTTTCAGTGTGAATATGAACGTTGCTTGAATTGTGCTTTGCAGCTTCGCATGATAATGTGGTAGAATAATAAACACGCTCGTGTTAACAACGTTTATGGTTAGTCCTTTAATTTCTCACTTTTCTTTTCAATGATTTTATTTTCACCTGAACTTGCGTTCTATTTTTCTCTCACTCTATTTGTAGCAAATTTCAAAAACTTTGTGTCGAGTGAAGGTCTGGTATTAACCAGACCAAGAGTTGTGTCTTAACTCTTATTCTTAGCGTTTTGTTCACATAAGCTCGAGCTAGCTCTTGGGCTAAAACTCTGAATTCAAATTTTGATTTGATGTGAATTTTCTGAAACAAATTCTTCTGTTTGATTCTCTCGATTGTATGATTCTCTGTATGATTCTCTCGATTTTAGTGACACTAAGCATAGAAAATTTGAATCAAATGAATCTAGAGTTGTTGTTTTTTTATATTGTGTACATTAAACGTACACTCAAATCTCCTCTCATGCGAATTTCCGATTCTTCGAATTGTTTTTTTTTTCAATCCTGTCGGTGCCCTCAACTACGATGTAAGAAATTATTCTTAGTCACTTAGATCAATAGACTCACAGCGAGAACCTCGATACCAAATCAGGCGATGACGCGACCAGAAGCAGGCTGTGAGAATTTCATAATATGTACCTCTGAATTGATTTAAAGCCTCACAATTAGTAAATGAGATAGCCATCAAACACCGGTTCGAAGACCGTAGGATTTTACGTATCGTCTGCACTCAAATACCTGAGCCCTATCCAAAATATTCATAATTCTGCTAACGCTGTGAATCAGCCTTTTCTGAGAATCACCTACGGTGTCTAGAATCAGCCTTTTCAAACTGAAAGTTTTTTGTTTCTGATATGCTTTGTGAAATAAATAAGTTTAACGATTTCGAAGTAGAAAAAATGAAACAAATGTATAATATCACTCGCACATGAAATGGACTCTTGGCTACTGTATTTGTGGTGCCTAGCCTTTTCTTTAGGTAAGAACTGACTTAATTGTCTTTGTCGATGATGTTCATGGGCTGTACAAATTATTCATAAATTTTCAGCATTAAGAAATAAATTATGCAAAGTAAATCTATGAGAAGATAAGGTTATACTAAAAATTTCAATTCTTACTGTACATTGACTGAGCAAACAATTCATAGATTTCCAGCATGAAAAATAAATATACTCGTCATTTTATGTCAAGACTTCGCTCAGATACCCCATTGGAAAATTTCGGAGCATGTGATATAATGTACGGGATAAGAGTCGTTCCATTTCACGCCTCTGCTCCTCTACGCACTGCGCTACTTTGGTCTGCATGAGTTGGGTGAGAACAGATTTTATGGTGAGATCGAACTTATCTTTTAGATCATCTTTGATGTCTAATTACTCATTTTATAGTTATCGTAATGCGTCATGCCGAACTTTCTATGCAAGAAAAACTCCAGTTCTCTTCCTACTTCAGCAGGGAAAGAG
>JACJUY010001393.1:35803-78714 GCA_014220935.1 Platorchestia sp. MABIK | reverse complement strand
AAATTAAATTCATCATGCATATTGCGGTAGGTTGAACTTATATGAAATGCACGATGCAACAAGGTTTTAACGCTATTGAGTTTAAATCTAAATGAACAAAAACTAAAAAAGCTAGTGCCTAAGCCCGTAAAGGAATTTTTCCTATAAACAGAAGTTACGAATCTTGGATTTTGTTTTTCCACGGAACAGCCTAGAAAGGCAAGCTTTTGGTTGGTCTCACATTCCATCGTACTAATGACTATATTTTTATTTCGGGCGAAAATCTGACAGTATCAGCTAATAGTTTAGGACTTGGAAGGCGGTGAGTATTTCAACAAGACAATGACAATGCTTCTTTCTTCGTCACGATAGTACATGTAGGCGTGTGTGAACGATAGTACAGGCACGATTGTACAGGCAGGCGTGTGTGAACTATAGTACAAGCACGATAGTATAGGCAGGCGTGTGTGAACGATGGTACAAGCACGATTGTACATGTAGGCGTGTGTGAACGATAATACAGGCACGATTGTACAGGCAGGCGTGTGTGAACGATAGTACAGGCACGATTGTACAGGCAGGCGTGTGTGAACGATAGTACAGGTAGGCGTGTGTGAACTATAGTACAGGCACGACAGTACAGGCAGGCGTGTGTGAACGATAGTACAGGCATTGTACATGTAGGCGTGTGTGAACGATAGTACAGGCACGATTGTACAGGCAGGCGTGTGCGAACGATAGTACAGGCACGATAGTACAGGCAGGCGTGTGTGAGCGATGTACAGGCACGATAGTACAGGCAGGCGTGTGTGAACGATAGTACAGGCAGGCGTGTGTGAACGATAGTACAGGCAGGCGTGTGTGAACGTTAGTACAGGCACGATAATACAGGTAGGTGTGTGATCACAAATACCATATTTTGTGTTGTATCACTAGTGACGAGTTTTGATCGAAAGGGGAAGGGTGATCAACACTTGACCTTCTCTCCTCGCATTAGCAACCGCATTGTTCTCAGGAGGAGTAACATTAGCCGACTGCTTTGAATTCTGTTAGATATTGTCGAAGAAAATATTTCTAGCTGAAGTCTTCTCTGGCGCGTCCAAGAATGTTTCGTCGATGCAGGTGGCAGCCGTTGTCTAGCGTAGCAGGTTCAGACGAAGTCGATTATTCTGCTGAAAAAGACTGTATTCTCGGAAAAAATGTCTATAAACTTATTTAAAATTAATGAACAATTTATTTATAAACATTTTACGTGAAAGCACCTCTTGGTAAACCAATAAGATTCTATATCTGATTCCGCATTACATGTTTAGAAAGAATTAAGCAAGCATTAAAGAAAAATATTCTAGACTTTGAATCATTCAGGTTTCAAGCTTATCAGCTGCTAAAAGTGATGAGTTTTAAAGAGATGAGAACATTGCACTTCGGGCACAATGCGGAATCATGGACAGTGTAAACAGATGCTCTAATTTTAATAGCCTTGCAATGCTGGTCCGAGTTTGAAGAGCTGCTGACCTTAGCCTCGTAACGTTAAACCCCGGGGTAAATAGTATTTTCTCTTTGGGTCACTCTATTCCTAATGGATCAGTATGAAGTAACGTAAAATTTCTTTCCTATTCCTGCAATTTTCAAAAAAAAATCTGCTACTTATGAGGGTTCCGTTCCAAGAGTTGAATCCGCTCTCCGTATTCAGAGTGAATTCATCATAAACATAAAAGTAAAAAAAATCACTCGTAATTCAAACACCTTTATTTGAGAGCGTACTGCAGTACCAATTGCTCCATCAATTCAGGGGCACCCAGTGTCAAAAGAGCGCTCGTAACAAACAATGCTAATAATTGTAAGTGATGATCATACTAAGTGTAGCTAGCGAAAACGATTGTTTAAATTATTTAGATAATCTTAAAAAGAAAGAATGAGAATTGTAAAACTGGTGCGATGGGACTTGGGCTTTTCTTTCGAGACAAATGAAAGACCGGTCGCGAAAGAAGAAATTGAACCTCCACCCAGAACACCAAAACAAGTGTTTTTGTCAATCTTTGACTTGTAATGGGAAATAGAAACAATTTATTATAAATTAAGAAAATTTGTTCTAAAAGAAAATACATCGAAAATACAACACATGAAGCAAGCTCAGAGTTTACATGAAGGGACAATAAACTGAAACTTACAATACCAATTTAAACGTTAATGAGACAAATGCTCAATTATATTTGTACCGCTTCCGAGGCTCTAAGCACGAACACACAGTGAATCAGAGAAATTAAAATAATCTGGTCGCGAAGAAGGAATGTAAGCTGCCAGACAGAATAGCTGACTCTTGCAGCAAGCATTTTTCTGTCTGGACGTTAAAATTCCTTCTTATGCGACCGGTTTCTCTTTTCCTTCTTTAGAGAGACCTAAAAACCCGTGGCACTTAAACTTAGTGGATGCAACAAGTATATCATACTTGATCAAAAGTTTACCTACTATTTTACACAAAATCAAACTTACCGAAAATTGATCATCTAGTGTATTTGGAACGCTCAATGCAAATTTGAAATTAAAATACCCAAGTAGTTTCATATTTGTATGATTTCGGCGAAAAATGTCATATCCACTCTCCTATGCATGTACTAGAAGCAGTTAAAATTTCGTTATGAGACGTTTCGTCGGTAGTGCAGCGTCCAACCGATTGGGATTTTAACTTAAAAGGTTCTTCCAAGTATTTGCAGGTATCTTGGCCCATTCTTCTGAGCATTTTTAAAAATCTCTTAACGTTTCTTAGGTGCCTTTTTCAAACGTGTAGCTCTATTTCTCGACACAGGTTCCCAAAAGGATTGATGTCTGATGACTGATTTGGCCATCCCATAACTTCCATTTGCGTCTTCTGAAACTGAGCTGAAGTGCCCTTAGCTCTATGTTTTAAATCGTTGTCGTGCTGCAACGTCAATCATGGTGACCCCGTCCTATGACATTCGGAGATTATTTCAACGATCCGCGTTTTTCGAACCGGCTACTTTATCCATAATGCTGTGTAACATCATATCAATAAAATCGCACGATACTTACGCATAATTTGACAAAGATGAGTTTTCTTTCGATTAATTAAAATTTTTGCTTTCAAGATGCAGTTCGCTGGTCTGCAACGTATTTAATAATTTTCTCGTCAAAGTTATCCCTACGACGTTATTTTGCAAGTGCATCCCTGGCTTATACGTCATTCTATAATTATTCAAGTACACTACACAGGAATTTCAATATTTAACTTCACAAGAGCCGACTCGCCGAGCAATTTGTTCACCGTATCGTTTATTTTGAAACAGCAAATATTAGAACGGAATAAGTTGGACTATGAACCGTACAGAAATACACCTTTTGAAATAACTCAAGCTCAAAGCGTGGAAGTTCGACCACAGTTCCATAGTTTCAGTACGATGTTGCCTAGTACCATGAAGAGGCAAGAGAAAAAATAAAAAACTGATAAACACCAAGCCTTTTGTGTCTTGGACCTTTGATTGTTGTTGAATTTAAATGATTAGAAACTTATGAAGACCCCATGCGGTGCGAAAGATATCTTGCCATCGTGACGAAGTTATCAACAAAAAGAACGTCAAGGATTCTCTGCAATTTGCTTGAGATATCTTCATGCGAGCTGTTACTTTCGGCCACTAATGCGATGAGGCGTCGAGCTAGCTTTTGTCTCACAGCCACAGTCTGAAGCGCTGTGTTTGTGAATGAACAGATTAAATGCCTATCATTTCTTCTTTCGGTTCCTCAAATATATTAATTTTTTTTTGTTGAGAGCATTTGAGTGAATTTCAATCAGCATAAATGAATTGCAATTCAAAAAAAGCACAAATTTACAGCTATTACGTCGTGTTCAGATATTCACTGTGCTGGTCAGAGGTCAAACACACCAACTAGACAAGCACCCGACCAACGAAGGATCATTGATTGTCTTAATATACGGCAGTGAAACACGCTTCTTGAAAGCTTATACTTCCCTCAACAAGTTTCAAGTAGTAAACGTACGAAAGTGTCCAGTTCCAGAAAGAATTGAGAATACTAAATCGTCAAGTTTATATCCTTTATGCAGTCAACTGCGTGCACGCAATTTTAAAATATACACACATTTTTATGTTTTAGATGAATCCGCTATACGTATTGATTCTGTGTTATGATAGTTTTTGACTCTTTGGATCTTTTTTTAAATGGTTACAATTTTTCAGATGCAGAGCTATAGGTTGTCACCATGTGAGGCTTGGAATAAAGCCACAATTAAATCACTTGTATTCAACATTAGACTATAGATTCCACTTCAGCTAATTACTTTGCCCTCAAGATACAACTCAATTCAAGAGCATCATGCCTCAACTCTGATCGTGTAACGCACTTGACTTCTGTCCATGCTCACTTGTATCATTGTAAGGGTTGGTGTCAACACAAACAGTAGAGTGATGACTGGAGTAAACGATGTCTAGCAATTATAGCAATATGGAGTAATTGTGTAAACGATGTCTAGCCATTGTGTAAACGATATCTATCAATTATACTGACTCATTAACGCATTAAACCGAAGCCTTCATTTAAGGCCTCGTTTGAGTATTTTTTATATGTCATGCTTGTAATTGATTTTTCTTAGCCTTAATTAAATATGAGCAATAGGCGAGTACGCATAAAGAATAGGTGTAGAACAAACGCAGCGTAACGTAATATGTCGAACTGTTTTTTTTCAAGTTGAGCTCACGTCACTGTCAGTCCGCATCATCGTAATTATCTTGAAGCGTTCGGCTTTCAGATAAAGTTATGACAGAGAAAGTTGTGTCCTGAACTTACTGCATGCTAATTTGACGTTGCTCAAACTTGCGGCAGCTATTTTGAAAACTTTCGTCAGGGAGATACTTTTCAGGTAAGCCCATCATACAGGGTGCGCCAGAGAAACTTACTTATTTGAAAAAATTCCCGCGCTGTGAGTTGAGCGGGTAGAGGGGCGAGAGGGGGCGCATCTGGAGATGGAAGTTCCCAAGTTTGTTTCTCCCGCCAGTCAGTTGCCATCATGCTCTGGTCTAGAGAGCAGCGGGCCTTCGCAGTCGAGAGCTTCTTTTCTAACGGTCGCTCAATTGTTGCTACGCAACGTGCCTTCCGCGCTCGCTTTGAAATTTGACTCCATGCGATTTCTTTTTATGGGGTTATTTGAAATCCCTGGCTTATGTCGATCGACCACGGACCATGGCACACCTCAAAAACAACATTCGCGACGCCATTGCCAACATACCGATTGATATGCTGCAAAGAGTGGATACGAATTTCAAAAATCGACTTCATCAGTGTATGCGCAATGGGGGTCGCCATTTATCCGATGTCATTTTCAAGACAACATGAAAAAAAATTTGGATATTGTATTCTCATATAAAAAATAATTTAAAATAATAACTGAAGTACTTTTGTTTTTATTGACCTTTCAAATAAGTAAGTTTCTCTGGCGCACCCTGTACAACTATTTTCTGACATGATTTAAATTATTCGGAACTTTACAATGAACAATGAGATATCCCACGAATAACAAAGAATTCGACAATATTGCGATATCGAAGAATTTAATACACTCATCTCAAAATTTTAATGGACAAAAACATCTCGGTAAGCTTTATTTGATTGAAAGATAAATCTGTGACTTCCATTTAATAACAGCACAAGTAGGGTTTCTCAAAATAATATTTGCATCATAACCACAAAGGAGCTGTCATGGAAAAATTATAAATGATAATAAAATATCATTAACCTTAATACGTTAGCAATTGGATTGCCTGAAAAATTAGCCAAGAATGAGTTCCCATTTACTTCCAAAGCAAAGATAAATCTCTAGAGATTCAATAAATGAGGCCATAGCATCAATGAAGTCTATTAATATGTGTAGAATCATGCTCATAAATGCAACAAATCACGCTCGATAAATGGTAAACGATTTATTGTAATTGTTGACCACCAATCGGAACTACTTGATATGGTTTTCCACGAAGATCAGTTTTAGGATCTCTTTCAAATTCATGAATCAAACTTGCGGCAGATATTGCTGAATTTTTTAAACTCACATTTCTTCAATCTTTCCTAGCAAAACTATGATACAATTGCGATCAATAAATGGCTAGCTGGATTAGTATATCAATCTCGATAAAACTAAAAACATTAAGGTATCTCTTCCGCTCATCAAAATCAGTGCTGTTTAGATTGGGGAAACTAATTTATCCAAATTTCAAGGGATAATCTTTAATAAAAATCTAACGTTCAAAGAGCTCATCTCTTAAATTATTAGTATTAAACTATCGAAATCCATTAAAGATCTCATGGGAGTAATACACATTTTACTTTCAGAATCTCTATAGATTCGGCGTAGAATATTTGTCCACCCATTTCAACCAAATGAAATAGAAACATGACATTGGGCTGACAAGAAATAAATCGTTTTTACCCTAAAACAGAGAGCTATTAAAACCACAAGAAACTTGACATACAATGCTCTCACTCATGATTCATCCAAATACCTAGAAGTACTCAAGCTCTTGATCTCTATCAACTTTCCGTCTTTAATTTATTGTTCAATACTTTAAAAAAAATCAATAACGATTTCAAGGAATAGCTCCTGACCAACAAGATCATTTGACAAAGGCTAATGTAAATTCATACTCTTTCATTATGGAATAACGAGCCTCAGCACAGTTCCCACATTGAAATTAAAAGCTTGGAGCTTGATTCCTTATAACACTCGTGAGACAAACGATTACGAGGCCCATTAAAAGTCATGTATGTTATTTCTTATTCAGGTTTCGATGAAACTACTCCATGACATATTGAGAAATGCATATTGAGTTATAGCTGCCTCTTTTCTATCAGTTTGTTCAAAGTAACTGGCAAATTTCAAATGAAACTAAGCAAGGTTTAATCTACAATACAAATGCCACCTCGCTTCAATCATTAACGCTGTATTGTAAATTCCAATAATTTTTCACTTTCTCTCTCGCTCAAAATCCATTCGATTAGTCCAGTGTAAGTTTGAGATATGTGTTTGAGATTAAATGAAAATGTAAGTATTTATATTTCTATTTGCTTATTTTAATGGCTTTACTTCTTCTAAGTACTTCATGAAATGATTGTTTAAATTGTTTGAAACTATTTAAACTGTTTGTTCCACTCAACATCACAGGCAGAGTTTCAAAATCGTATTTCAGATCTGTTCTTTCTCGAGAAAAAAAATTTGTTAACAATTTTTTCTTCTAAAAAAATTGAAGATTTTTTCTTATTGTATTAGTAGAGGAGCAGCTCTTCTTTAATACATAAATTCATTTCTAGGCTATACAAGCTACAATAGACCAGACTTTGCCGTTCTTCAGGAAAACATCGTCGAATATCACTGGCGTACACTTACAATCAAGTACTTGAGGAAAACCCTTTTCTCGAAAAAATCGGAAGCAGGCAAATGCATCACAGGCGTTCATAAAAATCGACTGAAGGTTTAGCGCTGAATCAGTTAAGTAGCTGCAAGTCGAAAATTGGTAAAAGGATCCCATTTCAAAAACTGAAGTTGAAACGTACACGACAGCTCAAAGTCCTTATGGCGATTACAGATGCGAAACCGAAATTTCGCAGAAAACGAAACTGTCGCGTAAATTTACCTAATTTTTTGGAAAAATCAGCCATACTACTTAGGCGACACGATGAAAGCCTTTTCCCTCGCGAACCCTACAGTGACTTTCAATTTTTTTAGACAATTCCTCACAATGGATTGTGGACTATGAAGTTGAAAGCCATGATGCTTGAAAAAACACTTTCTACTGATTCGAATCTAGTCAGCGACCGGGCTCATTTCTATCTCGCTTCTTGCAACTATTAATAATAATAATTCAGTACATCAAATTTGCTATCGTTTAATGAAATTAGCAATTATCATAAGGGCAGTTCACCTAGCTTCGTTTCACTTTGCTCGGTTTTAATTAAGTGGTTCATTTCTGGTTCTTAAATAATAGCCTAATTTTACAGGCGATAATAGCGAAAAATATTGTATTATCTCTTCTGTATAAATGCGAGAGTGAATATTACTAGAACACGTTTTGGCGAGACAGAGATATTCAACCTCTTTTTCTATTGACTTGAGGCTTTCGAGTTGTTTCTAACATTCTTGCGAGAGTAACAGGTGTTCATCGAAATTCGATCGCTTTTGGTGATTACAAAGCAGAGATTTACGTTAAATAAATGACACTTAAGATAATCTATACACAAATTCACAGAGAGCAAACCTGCATCATGCCTCATGTAGCTGACCATATACTGTAGTGGCAGACTCTCTGATGGTTTGCGGAAAATATTTAGAGCTTGCGATGTTAGCGTACTGACGATAGGAAGAACTACTCTGAAATTGAAATGTATGATCTTACTACATAGATTACCAAAAACGGAAATGTTACAAATAATTTAATTGTCTGTGAGATTCGTCCCCAGGAAGGTCAGAAAATGCAGTGGAAAACCACGGACAAGCAATCAAAAACAACTCGTAAATAATTACTAGAAATAAAACTTTCGCAAGTGAACGGTTGGCAGAATCCTTAAATCAGTTGGTCCGCTATTTCTCGTAACCGCGAGAAAAAAAACTTCCTTACAGAAGTGTGAGCTTTCTGAAAATTATCGATAAATGCCTAACAAATTATGAGAAGCTTGACTATAAGGTTGTGGGTTCTAATGAAACCAAAATTGACTTGTTGAAAGGGACATCATCATAAATTTGAGGTGGAAGAATAATTTAATAATTGCATGAGGTAACTTTCCACCATGTTGTACGTGTGATTTGAGATTAATTGAAGGCAGAACGAATAGTTTCATAAGCATAGACATTCTATCGAAAAACTTGTCACGTTTATGTAGTGCCATTTGAGTTAATTTTGAATAGTTTCATGTTTTCCCACAGCGTTGTTATGAAACACATCGACAAGGAGAAACAATAGTACGTTGATAATAGCATTCAAAATATGGGCTACATAAGTTGTCCTTTAATCTTAACGCGCAAGAGCTGCTATGAAAGATTACGAATTAAGCTTATACGAAAAAATCTTCAAAACACTAAATAGTTAAATTTTTTACTTGTAACCAAAAAACTTTTTTTGTTACTGGTGAAATGAAAAATGCAACAAATAACTTAATCGCTCAAACTGAACGAAAGTCATAGTACTTACGAAATATTACATTACCTTATACAAATATTAAATCGTTCAACGCTGGTAGGAGTAAGTTAATTATAAACATATAGAATGTATTCCCATCTGGTTTTAGCTAATTTTGAAAATAGAGAAGAATAGAAAGAAAAAATCATAACCTCTCAGAGATTAAAATTTGACTCAGTTTAGACTTAGGAAAGATACGTATACTGTATGAGAATACTTGCAGTATTACGCCTGAATATTACTAAGTTTTAACGCTACTTCGAGTGAATAGATGAAAACTGCATCCAAACAAGATGGAACTAAGCAAAGGGTTCAATTAATCGAATAAAATTGTACAACAAACACCGCGTAATAATAGCTTCACTTCGAGATTGTGCTCTTTCACTCGCCTCAAAATAAACAGATCAATTTTTTACAGACGCTGCCTGTGAATTTATCTTTAACAGTAGTTTGCATTTCTGCGTCATCGATTGGTGCTGTTGTAAGAATTTTTTTTAGAGACATTCCTCCTGAATGTGTTATTCAATCTGGCACATTTTCAAGAACTTGAACTGATCCGACACAATGAAAAAGAAGCCTTGAAATAATAATCAGAGGAGTACTAGTTTCTTCTGAGGGCACCGCATGCATCCACTTAGCTAATATTCATTAATAGATACGTAAATTTGCTCATGCTGGTCTTCATTTGAAAAGTAGGTCTTTGAGAGAAAAAACGAAGCAACACCTTGTTTGATACTTCACTCGGGCTTAATTTACTGAAAAACAATTTTCAACATTAGCTGTTCATTACCTGGCAAGCAAAAAATTTGCCATCAAATGAATTTAACCTATGATAGCTATACTTCACTTAATAAATTTCATGAGATCATAGAAAAAGATAAGCAGCGCTGTGCGTAAAAGTTTGAGAATTACGTAAGAAAACAATTTCCAACCACTAAAATCCTAGTTCAACCTGAGCTAAGAAAAATTAAAAATTCACATATTCAACGAACGAACATCATCGTGTTCAAAAATATTTAGTAGTCGAACTCACACAAATAAATAGTGAATAATATTGCCATTTAGCTTAGATTTGTTTCTTAATTATTCTCCAAATGTTTATCCGTAAGAATATTTTACCCATTTTCAATTATTTCATCCAGTTCATTTTAACATCGAAATGAAAATAAAATAGCCTGTCTTTGCAATTCGGCAGTATGGCATCGTTATGGAAAGTACGGAACAATACTTGAACGCTTCCTGTTCATAATCGAAAACAGGTGCGGAAATATTCCGGAGCGCTGAAGTTAATTAAAAATTTAATTAACTTAGCTGTCCAGATGAATATGTTTGCTCTTCTCACAACACACCACGACGCTTATCAATAATGAAGCGCTCTCTAAATTCGTGTTGCCTAAAGTTTGATTTAACAAAATGCATAATTTCAATACGCAACTGCCCATATGATTGTGAGAATTTTTCGATGAGTTAACGCTTAATATCTTGCAAGAACAAATTGGTTAACTGCTTTGCAAATATTCACCGTGTTTCTCTCTTTGTCTTTTTATAATTGGATGTTATGCAATGGGTTGTGAAAAGATGTACTTGAAAACAAAATTTATAAAGTAAATTGAAGACGTTTATCTTTTCTAATTCTACTTTAAGGCTTGAAAAATTGGCATACTGATAAAGAATAAGCAACAAATAAATAATGGCGTATAAATTCTCTCTCATTCAAAATATTTGAAAACTCATTTGGTCAAGAGTTAGACAAAGCATATTTCTGAACAAATATATTACAATAACAACTAATTTTATTATTTCTTTGCTTTATATATTCAAAACGCATTAATTTAGTATTAAAAAAAATAATATTACAGGAAACAGTCTAGTAGTTTCAGCAATAAAGAAAAGCATGAGTAATTACTTGTTGTGAAATAAGTATGAAGACAATGAAAAAACAGTACGCGCATGTTTTAAATGAAAATGTTATATATGTCAGTGTTTTTCTCGGGCCTTCTACACATAGGTGTGTTAACAGCTCAACTAATTGTTTGCATTAGGAAAGAGTGTTGACTGATGGAGAGGCTGGAGGCTTCTCTCATTGACGATAATATATCATGGAAAAGAATGTTATTCGTGTTATTGCAGTGAGCGCGTGGTTACACATGACATGCTCAATTTCAATACCGATTTAATAAAAATGTTCAATTCTTGAAAAAGTGTCAGCAAAGAAATTTGATGAGTGGTTTCAAATAGTCTATGTTTGAATAAAAACTAAATTTATTTAAGGACTTAAATTGTGCGGGGAGATGGTTGGAATAAACTAGCAGTGCAACCTTGGGGATCAGCATGCAAAGGCAAACAAAGTAATAGCTAAGTCTGCCGCTCTCGTGATATGTGAGGCAATCGTGCGCGAGTTGATAAAGTTGAATGGCTGTTGAAATATAGATCCCTAAGCCAAAACAATCTTCAGCTCAAGACTTCCCTTAGCAATGTCTTTTGTGCCAGAACATATCTGTTTTTATGCTGAACGTAAAATACATTTAAATTATCTACTGAGTAGGCATTATTTTACAAACACTGTTTCAATTTTTGCTACATTAGTTGCGAACACTAGCTAATTCTCTTCTCTGTAAACTCCTTACAACGACTAATTGTCAATTTTGAATTTTTGGTAGGCCAGATTTAGATTACTTTGAAATTATATATAAAACGTAAAATTATGCTTGACATGTACGCAGATGGGCCTTCAAACTCTGAAGTAGCAAAAAGTCTAGGGCCACCGGCACACCAGACTAAACCGTAATGTTACTCGTACTCTCCTAAATTCATGACGTGTCTTCCTAGAATTATGGACGGAGCTTTTGCACGCTTTCCGATTTCTTAGCAATTCGCGACCAATAGGTTTATTCCAAGGAAGTTTGATGCACGGAACCGGCATTTGCGCTCTAGAGTGAAGCCAATTTTCGGTAGCTGTAGGGTGATAGCCCCGCCCCTAAACCATGGTACCCTTGACACGGAGGTGTAGCTCAGTTTGCAACTGACACTTGGCGTGGAAGGGTGCACCTTATCCATGCTGCGTTCAAGGACTACTTTCCCGATATGCCGAGCTCATGCATTATACACAAGTGCAGTTGTACTTTCCAAAAAGATTCAGACATAAGTTTTCACATGTACGTACAGAAATTTCATGAATTACAAACTTCAACAAGAATACATTTAGCTAGAAGTTAAAATTAAAGTACATAAACTACTTAAGAAAAGATGAATATCAAACTTGATGCTCAAATTTTAAACGATTTCGTTGCATATGGATTACAATTTGTCTAAAAACTAACATTGACGGTTTTAGCGGTAGTGGGGCAACAATAAAATTTATTAGTGAGTTTGATATATTAAATTCCAGAAACAATTTGTCATATGGATATAAGAAATCTAAACTCAAATAATGCCGGCACTGTATTTTCTACCCATGATGAAAACTCTTTGTATATAACATCACGTTGCTGCCCAACATCTGTCACCCTAATGTGCGAGTCAGTCAGGAAAACAGGATTTAAAGGATTGTCAAGTCGTATTAAAAACATTAATAACTTGTTCCACAAAATTGTGAAACTGGGTAAGTGTTTTTTACTTATGTATAAAATAAGTCAAGAACATTTAAAATTAATTTTTTGGCAAATTGAAAGCAGAGGTGTTAGCAATAACAACCAGACAGCAAAATTTTTTGCTTGTTCCTATAAAGGTCTATTTGTTGACAACGAAATAAAAGATGTTCTTTGATGGTTACTGCCCGTCTTTTGAAGATGTAACAATTTTGACAGCATCTAGTAGAAGTAACCCACCTTCATTAATCTCATCTTGCACTATAACAGTGTTTAACAATTCGTGTTCTAAGAATAGAATAATGTCTGACGATGTTCAATGCAATGATTCATGCAAAGAGGAGACATGTACCAAATACGTAGAAAATTGTTCCAAATTTTTTTCCAATTCAGTGTATTTTTATAATGTTGTTTCTTATATAGGAGGATACATAGCAAGAAAATTAAAAAATGTTCTTCGTTGCGAATCATGTATAACTGCCCCTTGTCAAAATGCGCTGGCAATAAAGATTCCTTCAAGTTCATTGATCTTAAAGAGAAAGTGCACTTGACCTATCCATCAAATGATGTAATTGACATATGTTTAGTTGCTGAAAATAAATGTGAGCAAGATCTTGCTATGTCCATGAATCCTAATAGTTACAATTTTAAAAAATGCTTACTTCTACACTTCGTATTTGTATTGAAAAGAAACTGTTCACCTCACTTGACAACCACTGTTTCGAAGTTGATCCTCTACATAATCATGTTTATTTTTTAATGAAATGTGTTTGATCTGAATATATTACTTTAAGATGTCATCACTCTACTAAACTATCTAACGAAACCACTCATAAACAGAAAAACTTTAGCCGTCAGATTTCAAATAAATTAACTTTATTTTCAGGTAGGTAAATTCAATGCATATATTCTATAGAACTTGCTGTGTGCAACAAAATGGAATTACTGTGTGGTTGTGAAAATGTTCTTTACTAACTTAGAACACGAAGAAAAAATCAGGTATGTAGAGCGTATGTAATTATTCATTTCTTTACGTAACTGGATGTAAGCTGCTAAATAAATGTTTCTATGTAAATGTTTTTCTTCACCATTCAGCGAGGACGCAATTGAAATATATGCATAAGAAAAATACGGATAGCACAGAGAAGCGTAAGTCTGCCATTTCATCGTGCGGTCATCAGATGCTGATGATGGAGGTGGTGGTACACCTCCACTGCAACACCACCTCCACAACTGGGGTGCCGAGTGGGCGGGGCTTGGGACGGCAGAAGTGGCTTCACTCGCTTGACTGGCAAAAGATAGCGATGCCGGTTCCATGCATCAAACTTCCTTGGTTTATTCAATTAAATCAAAATAACGGTTAGAAATAGAATGATAGCAAATCTCTCCCAACATGAGTGAAATCCAAAGTCACTTTCAGGAACCTAAAATTGTCACTGAACACAGAGATATTTGAAAATCTTCCAGCTTGACTGTAGATGGAGGAAGATCCATGTGTAGTTCGTTAGCTTAGGACTGAGTTATTTCTAAATTGTGGGCAAATATCTAGACACTTTTTCCTATAAGAATAAAATCTGGTGGGAGAAGGGTTATGTAATTTGGCATAGTAAAACTCTAAATTTTGTCAATGTACACAGGTATCGATACCCCCCGCACAAACAGTTTTACTGCTTAACTTCTCAGTGTCATCCTAGTTATCACCCACCGCACCTCATCGTTAATATGTATTGATTACATTTCTCAATATGTCATTGAGAAATTTCAACAAAATTTAATCTGAACATTAGTCCAACAATGATAACGCCATATCCATAATTTATATCTAAGACGAAGCCAACTGCTAATTTCTAACGACACGCAACAGGAGCAATAAAAAAAATGAAATTCACCTGTACGCGCCAGATTGAAGACAAGTTCTACGTCTTCCGCCTTTTTGATGCACTAGATGCAATAATCACAGTGACTACTGATAAATGGGTACACACCCACGCAATTTCTCGCCATTTTATTACCGTATTATGCCGAAACCGTTGCCAAAAATACACCTAAGCTCATGGCAGAAACCTGACCGTTTCCAAGTCATAGATATAGCCTGGAACTGGTTAAATAAACGAAACGTCCACAGTTGATTCTCCTCGTACAGTAGCCTCAAGGTGCTCGATAACAAGGGCAGAGAAGACATGAAGAGCCAAACAAATTCTGGGATCGGCTTCGAAATAGAAGACCTGGATTCCAACAAACCCCATCACCAGTTTGGGCGTTTAAAATCAAATCAGATAAAACCAGAAAATCCTTTACGGAAGATAGTATTATAAGTGAGGAACCAGTTTACAAATAATAAAGACGGTTCACGATGATTTCAGAATGTCTTTTTTCACCCTCTCGCAAACTTCCACAAAGCAAATCTCGTCTCGATTTGAATTCAGAAAAGTACGGATAAACAGAAAGGTCTGTAGAATGAGATTAAAAGAAGGACGACCTGTGGAATCGTTTGGTCTAACGAAAATTTGTACACGTTGAAAAACTTTTCATTACGGCATTGAGAAGAATACTGCTATGATTGAACTTGTTTTTAAGAGGAGTTCATAACACCGTCAACCCATTTTCTTAAAGGGTTTGGGCAGCTTTTTCTCATCGTGGTTATTCCGTCCTCCTATTTTAGTGAGACGGCATTGCAAAATAATTGTGGAAACATAGATTAATGACATTTTGAAACCTGAGTTCAATTTTGGTCTCAAACATTTTACTAATAACAAACAATGGGCCTGGAAGAAAAGAGGGGTTACTACTCACTCCGCGAAAATCACCCGAGCCTAGAGCAGGGAAAATTTAAAACAATTTTGTTCGAAGGAAATGTAGCCTCTCTGTTCGCCCAACTCAATGCCATGGACTTCTCCCTAAGGTCGGCACTCGAAAAAGGCATAGCATGTTTTAACGTTTACTTAAAGCATGAAAAGTTCTCTTAAATATTAAGCCTTCGTTTCACCGTGCATGGGTAAATATTTACCAGCAATCGCTTAATCGTTGGTGTGTGTAACACCAATTTGAAGCTTAAGTTGTGAAGAAAAGCGATTGTTTTAAAAATACATTCCTTTCAAATAAATTTATTTATCTACATATTCCTGTCACTAGATATATTTAAACGAGACATAAAAGCGTTCAGGTGATCTTATAATTTTTTCTTGTTTTGATATTTATGCCTTACCCTGTACGAAAAATTATGGCAAAAATTTATGTTGGTTTCAGTCCCATTGATTTCGCGAATATTCGAGCTTGTTGCCCTACCGCAGAACAATAATGGAACTATTCTCGTGTAGTATACCTGCACAGTCAAAAATAGAAATCAACACTCTGTCTCCTTACGTTTCATTCAATGCCATAGAACACAAATAATTCAAATATGTTTATAAATGTACAATAGCATTAATTATTCTTTGATACTTGGACAACTAAGAGGATGGGACGAGCATGTTTCAGATTAAGATTTCGCTACTTTTCCAATTTCCCCTGTAGACGTCAATCCATCATAGATGCTGATGTTTAATCAATTTTCTGAGCTAGTGTTCTGCGGAATTAAAGCCCTTATTCTATCGAAGATATCTGGATGATACATTTGTGTTATTTCGCTGGGAACATGAAGGTAGTTGATTTTGCAAATATTTCAATGCATTTCATCCTACACTGAGAGAAATTTTTGAGACACCTGTGTGTCTCACACGGTTATTCGAAATATTTTGATACACAGTAGAATATTTCCGTTGACCACATATTAAAGTGGTTGAGAGAGTTAAAATACATATTCATGTTTCAAACAGCTAAAATTTTTATACAGAAAACCGAACTGTGTTTAGATTTTGTGAATGAAGTACAATTCTCTTAAAACCCCAAATACCTTCTCTAATTTTTCTTCTAATTCTCAGACGTTCTTAGACGTTGTCTGTACATTACTGTAGTGTACTCAGTGACCCGTCTGATAAAGTGAAATATTTATGTGGAATGAAATTGATTTACGTTCAAGTGTGTCATGGTTGATACACCTAAGCCTGTCGTAAAAGCCCATGACACATAAAGGTGTCTCGGTTTTGGGACAAAATTTTTCTCAGTGTAATATTAAATATACCCTGGAAATAGAATAAAATGACCAAATTCTGTTCCTAGATGTTCTCGTAAGAAAGTCAAACGCCAGGTTCATTACATCTGTCTACAGGGAGCCGACATTTGCTGGTTTTGGAATGCACTATTGCTGCTGTGTTCATAAGAGATGTGTCAAATCTTGCATAAATACTTTACTCCATCGTACATATCGTATACCTAGTACTTTTGAAATATTCCACCGTGAATTTGAATTTATAATGAAATTATTGGCTTATAATAAGTACCCTAAATTTCTCATAGATAATTTTATCCGAAAATATTTAGATAAAAAATTGTCCCTCTCTTGTCACCTTGAGTGTAGTAAAAAATCTTTGCACATAGAATTGCTATTTTGGGGTTATTTGAACACTGCTAAAAAGAGAGGTCGTACCTCTGGTCAGTAGGTTTTTTTATTACAATGTTTTATAGAAATAGTTTTATCGTCTAGGAGAAAAAAACTACTGGATGAGTGCCTGTGAAGAAAATGTGTCTATTTCTATAAGTGTGACTGCTGCATGCAGACTTATTTTGGTAGTCCCAAACTTCAACAATTTATTAGACATCAACTTCTAAGAATTTCTCATAGAACAAGTCGCATACTTTCCTATCCTTCTCATTTAGTAATACGAGATCGATGGAAGCGTTTTAACCACATTTTCAGAAAAATTAATTTCTCTGCTTTCTGAACTGCAAATTTAATGAATAAGTCTTTCGAATTTTAGGTCTTTATTCATCCAGCCATAAGCTTAACCTAAATAAGGACTTGAGTGCAGCCAATCTGTACATCGCTTCAACTTACTGACATATTCCTGTTTGTGTGTGTGCGTGCGCATCTGTATTTATGAAGTTTTCATGAGCAAATGTGTAAATGTGTTGTTGTATGTGTTTGTGCGTGGTTGTGTAACGAAGCGAGTGAGGGTACGTGTTGGTTCTACTTGTGTTTGAATAAGGGTTAAAATCGAGGTTCTTACAGATATACGTTTAATTATTGCATTACCTTTTCAGTGTGTTCTAAGTTCGAACGACTTTCTTCTCTTTCTTCATGGTTCAGCACTGAAGATGGAATTCTAATTTTATAATCTGTTGGCATTTTGCATTAATTCTACAAAAATGTTTCTATATAGTTGTGATTAACAGTTCTATATATAGTGACGCTGAAATTTTTATGTTTAGACGCGGGGAAGGCATTCTCACTTCATCATCCTGTTAATTTTTTTCCGTGATGAAGAGTATTATGTACTGTTTTGCATTAGAATTCTATTTACACTGTGTCATTTAACCAGCTTGGGATGAGGCTAACAGTGTCGTCGCTATAATTTAATTCTGATGCATTATAACCAATTTCGGGTATTCTTATGTGAAGTGATTTGCAATTGCTGGATAAAGGAATTAAATCCCTACAGCTTGTCTTGAACCATCTCTAATAGTATTACAGTCATTTCAATTTTGGAAAAGCGCTTTAAAACAATTTTCTCAAGGGTGAAACTTAGCAAATGTGTCGTTCGGTAAAGAAAATAATTTAAACAAACCGCAAAGCTCGATTCATTACTAAATGCGAGTAACGCATCACCCAATGCAAGCAACGCATCACCCAATGCGAGCAACGCATCACTCAATGCGAGCAACGCATCACTCAATGCGAGCAACGCATCACTCAATGCGAGCAACGCATCACCCAATGGAGCAACGCAGCACCCAATGCGAGCAACGCATCACCCAATGCGAGCAACGCATCTCTTAGTGCGGTTGTTTTCGCATGTTTTATAAGACAGAAAAGCTAAATATTACGCTGTTCTTACACCCGGATGTAGGTACACGAAATTTTATTTGTTCACATAACATGTCTCTGGAACCAAATTCCAATGGAATCGATTCGCTGCACTTCTTGTGCTGTCAAGTTTGTCAGGCCCAGGAATCAGTGCCACACCGACAGGCCAGTGCCACATTCTTCTCCCTTTCTAACTATTCTTATCTCAGCTGCGCGACACTTGCGCTGTCGTTTGTCGTTGCTCTAGCCTCGCAAAAAACAGCAAATTGTGCGGACGAAAATTATCGCCCAAGTTAAACAAAATAAGCGACACGAGAAGTACTCTGCAAAAAGTTTTCTTGCGTCCTGTGTTTTCTTCTTCTCAGAGTAAAAACTTAGGGAAGAAAACTTATTTACATTGAATTTTCAGAACCTCACATGTTTGAATCCTGATGTCAGCGATTGCTATAAATGTTTCATTTTTATTTGAACGTCCATAAAAATGAGTACATGTGTAAATATTTCCATCTTTTACCTACAGGATTAATTTCCTGTAGCTTAGTGATGTTGTTTTCATACCAGCCTTTCATACTTGTGCATTTTTACATCAGTAAAGTTAAAGAACTTAATACTCACTATCACTCATTATTACGAACAAAATTTTTGCCCTATTTATTAACGCATTGAGTTTAGAATTTCAAGACGTTTTAACACATATTACTTTTTAACACGCATGTCTTAATGTACATTACTAGCGGTAGTCATAACTTTCATACAATATGTATAACTGTCGAATGTGACTTTTTCTTCAATGGTAGAGTAGC
Organism: Platorchestia sp. MABIK; assembly: GCA_014220935.1. Lineage (NCBI taxonomy): Eukaryota > Metazoa > Arthropoda > Malacostraca > Amphipoda > Talitridae > Platorchestia > Platorchestia sp. MABIK. The sequence continues at coordinate 59,252 of JACJUY010001393.1, read as the reverse complement.
ATTTTTTACTTTCTTCGTGAACAGACACTGTCAGTTGCTCGACATAGACTTGGTCGCTCTTCTTAAACTCTACGATGAGCGACAAAGTATTATAAAACTTCACAATATTATTGAATTTCACTTTAACATACAGCCGTCAACATGTTAAAGGACTAAACCAAGATTGTTAATGAAACCTATCAAGTTGTAGATTCAGTAGCGGTATTTATCACTAACCATACTATTCTCCACACAATTTACATCCAAACTACACACCTAACTATTCTCTATGACAGAGAATAGTTTGGTAGATTTAGATAAAGTGAGAGCGAGCAGTGAAGAATTGCACATGTTTCAACATACATGGTGCTCTCTTTAGAAAATTTATTCAAAAAGGCACTGCATTGTCTATCAAACAACTTTCCCCTTTTCTCTCGCTCCAGCATCTAAATTCTAAACCGACAGGAAAAAACTATTGCGTACTCTACATTTTGTTCTTCTAAACAAATGTTTTCACTTTGTTTTGGGAAACTGCCTTCGGATCTTAACGCACATCAGTAATGGAACTAAGAAATGAACTCGACTAATTAAAGTAAGAAACTAGCCATATTCATCTGATAAGCAGTCAGGGCATGCAGAAGTTGCAAAAAAACTTTACCTAACAAAAAATTTGAGTTCAATTGCAGGAGTTTAACGCTTGCTTTAAATTAGTCGGACAAAAAAACTACATAAAAGTGTCGAAAGAATTCATGAAAATCTATGTTGATATTTAAATGTTGAAAAAATTAATTTAATTGGATACGTGTAGAGTTCTCTTAACAATTTATGGCAGAAAATGCTCTAGGTGCTAATTTGTACAGAGAAAACGTACTCATTTGAAATATTTCTCTTTCTTTTCCGTTTAAAGAGATTAATTACAGTAAAGTACATCTTTTTTGGTGGGCTAGACGTCCTTTTTACTTCAAACTGAATTGACAATTTATTGCTCTGTTGAATTGAGTTTTTTGGTCGTTCTACATCTATCTAGTTCCACTTTGGGCCTAGTTAACTTTTCGTCTGCATTGTAGGGCATAAAATCGAAGGATTTCTAGTCATCCACCAAAAAAATTACACTTAAATGCGTCGCATATTTTCTGTCTGTACTCTTGCCTCAGTTACTATTACCCGCAATTTCTTCTCGCTAGAAACTCTACTCTCACGTGGGTTCTCGCCTCGTTACAGTCAGATTTAATTAAACAGTCAAAAGAATCAACCACGTTTGTCTGAGACAAAAGTTGACTTGTTTCCTAAGCAATGTAAAAAGAAATCACACACGAAGACAAAAACAACTCCAATTTTCCTCGACAGAGCCGTAACGCGATTGTTTGAATTTAGGCCCGTTGTTCAAACATTGCACCATCGGGACATTGCGAGACTTTGTTTTTAAGCTGATAGCTTTTTTTTGAGGATCTATTCTCAATGAGAAGTCGCAAGAATATTCGTCGATGTGTGCGAGCGCGAAACTCATCGGTCTCTGATTTGTTCGTCACGGTGCGAGTATTACCAGTGCTCAAGTTGAACACTTTATTTCTTGCTCTAAAGATACGACCCCAGAACATGGCATGAGCATCTTGTTCTTAGCAAGAAAGAAAAACCCGCATTCTAGAATGAGACCGGATAAATTAGGGTTTCAAAAAATTAGAGATAAAGTTATAACTTATCAATGAAATCCGTTTCATGTAAAAATTATTGGAGAATTAATCTTCAATTTCTACTATTCAGAAGTTTTTCCGTTAAATTGGGAGAAAGCTGTACACATTCAAACTCGTTTCTTTGATTTACATTTACCCCGTAGGAGTAACCGCAACAATCTCTCAGTGCGGCTTAAAGGTCAGTTCAAAGTAGCAGATCTCCATTTAGATTCCCGGCCGTCATGAACATGCTGTTAGAAAATTGTCATGGTTTTTACCTCCTGTAAAGCGCGGGTTTGACATTCCAGTCGCACCCCACGTGTCGGATGCCGCTCATAGCAGAGGTCGAGAGCTGCTCCTCAGGCTGCACATTAAGTCAGAGTCACTACCGTAACGCAGTTGATCATGCATTGGTAGGGCAGCGGATTGAAGCTATTATCTCAATTTAATTGCGTAATAAAACCTGATTTATTCTGAAAATGTAAGTTCAAATAAGACACGATTGTTGTACAATTGCTTTTGAAAGTATTTATCTCTTCTAGATTTTTTCTGAACAAATCTTATCTCTATGACTTCGTTACAACGTTGAATAAGAAATATCAACAGCCACTGTTCAAAAATCCATTTTGAACGTTCGTTGTTTTATCATTTTCATATTCATTTAAACTGATAAAATGTGGAGAACTAGATGTTGAAGAGTTGTCTTTAGTTTCGAAGTAGGTTCCAATTGAATTTTGAAGTTCGTTTTTTGAAGTGTTGTATAAATGAACACCATGCCGTATTCTGAACACCCGGCAACACCATGCTGTATTGGATGGATACCTGATCAAATACTTCCGCACAGGTGCCCCAGTCATATACCTTGACGCCTTGGTCAGAAATTCATCCAGCCTTGTGTACAACCCTAAGCAGCTGATCTTCATTTAACTCGCATTCAAATCATAATCTTTATTTAACTCACATTCAAATCGAATGTACTCCGGCTGCTTAATTTGTCAAACTGAAGTAACTGTTTCTGAAATATCGCTACTGAATCCACAACTTGATTTGTTTCATTAAAAATCTTGGTTCTGTCCTTTAACACGTTGACAGGTGTATGTTAAAGGGAAGTTTAATAATATTCAACCAAAACTTAAAGTCAATTGTAGTTAGCATCTTCAAAAATGGCAAATTTTAACTGGGGCATGGCTTCATTTACTTTAGATTAAGTTTTGATAAAAATTGAGTTGCTGACTACAGGTCGGTCAGTAGCATTATAAAAATTCCCTCCGTGACCACTGACGGTTCACGTAGCAGCTAAAGCATTAACGACCATGAGAAAGCTGATGTCATCATTTAAAAACAACCTTAACATATTTTATTTCTAGTCAAATTTATACCTTAGTGACTTTTTAAAAATTCACTGCCGAATAGCAATTATTCTTTGTCAGTGACATCCCGATTCAAGTGCTAGTAGAATGAAGGCGGTTTAAATAACGATTACTTAACTAAAAATTTTGGACATGAAAGAGTTTATCAGCTCGTAGGCTTGACAATCTGCTTTAAAATGTTCCAAGAATGGTATAAACATTTTAGCACCCACGTGTGTGGAAACTTTGTTCTCGAACGCATTGAAACAAACGCGAAATTACTGCATCGTGCCCTGACTTTTTTAATCAACTCGTTGGCAACATGAACAGAGAAATTCCCTACTCGTTTTATCAGTATTACGGATGTACACTTTCAGATATGTATGGATACTAGAGATTTTGCGTCTTAAATATATAACAAGTTTATAAATGTTACATTGCAAATTAACTTATCAGACTACTTCAACGACTATTCGAATCTAACATTTATTTACACTTGACTGTAATTTGCTCGTTTGAGCTTGGAACTATAATATTATTCGAGCGCAGAAATTTCTCAGTTTAACGAACGTACTCCAAAAAATGAAGGTCGAAAAATTTAAGAATAAATGCATGTTTTTAGAGAAATTTGAAAATAAACTCTGCTTTAAAAGTGATACGTGTCATCGAAAAAATGTCAGCCTATTTTAAGTTAATGAAATGCTGGCCACTCTTAGGTGTTCATGTGTTAGAAGAATTTTCATTCTAAAATGTTTAAGCTCATAGTAAATACCTATGCTCTGAATGTAATTCAACTATGCACAAGATCTGAGTTACGTCAAGGGACAAAAACTCATTTTTCAAGCTCTAATTTCTTCTGTCGAAGTATGAAGCAAACCTTAGATACATGATCTCCTTCAAAAAATGTAATTTTACAGCTTGTTTGGTGCAGTACGGACAAAATTTCCCCACATATTCTCGTTAGAGTCGCATTTCAGTGGAGACTACAGTAGACCGCTAGACATCTGACCTGAAAGTGATGAGGCGTTGTGGAAGCGATCCTTCTACACTCAGGTAGGTAGACTTTTTATGGATAGAATCGCATTTGAGGTGACCATGTATGTCCCCAACTAGACTAAACACGTTGACCGCAGTATAGGTTAAACTGAAGATCAATTTTCAACTCAAATTCGAAGTCACAAGTCGTTAGCAATTTAAAATTACCAAATATTAACTGGATCCATTAAATACCATTAGTTTTGAAAGATTATTAAAATTCTTTAAACGACCCATTGCTGGGTTGCATCGCAAGCAGCCTGTTAAATTTTTCACGTAATGATCGAGACTAAAGCTGCTTACAAGAGACGTAGAGGTAGGCGGCTCTAGATCTTTAGATACTCCAGGATCTCATTCACTTGCTTCGTTGCATGACTATCACTTCTACTCGGAAAAATGCGTGTACGTTTATGTTAAAATGGTATTTTCCGGCTTTCTTGATAACTGAATCGGGGAATTTATAAATATTTCGCCTCACGATTTGGTTCGCCGCTCTAAAAATTTGCCTTACTACGTAATGTATGTAGTTGCTAATTAATTTACTATTGGGCCTCTGCTCTTTCATTAACCCGTTAACCGCCCCATGAGTCACCGGTGAAACACGGAAGGAATATTCATAGCGCTGCTGAGCGACCAGTAGTCACAAACTCAAATTGCATAAATACTCAAACAAAGCTAAATGAAGGCACGGTTCAGTTATTGTTTACTATTTTCAAAATTGCTTGCTAGAATTGACTTTAAATTTGAGTTGAAAACTAATCTTTAGTTAAACCAATGGCGGTTAACGTGTTGACCTTTTTAACTTCCCCACTAATTTTTCTCGTTTTGCCCATTCGTCGTTTTACGCACTAAAGGAATAAATATCTTCTGGTGTGTTTACGTTCCTTCATACCACGTAATTTTCACAAGTTGAAGGAAATGCTATACATAAAATTTTTCATTTTATACCATTCTTCTTGGAAGTTTTTTATTACAGAACATCCTTTGCCTCTGCCGTTGCCAGTTTTTAGTCGAACTCTGGGGTTCATCACAACTATGAGGTTTCCTTGAGCATCGAATCTCCTTTCAATGTAAATTTTTAGTTCAAGTAGGAATGAACTTAATGTATATCTTGATGTTCGTTTACGAACGTAGTTGAATTGTTTTCATTTTGGTATTGATTGTCAGGTGTTGAAGATTAATTTTTTCGTTCTGTTAGATAAGAACGCCACTCAGAGGAATATAACTTTACTGATTGTATCTGTGGGAATTAACGCTTCTGGGGAGAGTATGTGAGGACTCGAGCTAAAGGTTACACAGGCGTTTTTCTGTTGAGACAAAATTGGTTTGGTTCAGTTACGCACCATTTCTTTCGGTTCACTGCCGTCTTGTTTTTCAGCACTTGCTACTTTCGTTTCCATCTTCATCTAGTTTCTTGAACTTCTTTCGCAACATCTTGTTTTTTTTTTGCTCATTGTGCATGGATTCCGCATATCTTGAAGTACACATTAACTGGTGCCTTCGTCCTTCATCTCTTTGGAACGCTTTGTTGCGGTTAGGGAAGCTTAAGCTAATTTATCTAATAATTCCTAGCTGAGACCATGATCTCTTGCTCCTGCGTTTGGCGCAGACGTGCCAGGAGCTGTTGTTTTCTCTTGTGACTCTTACGATAGCCTACGAAGGTTCGCATTGAGCAGTTTGCTCCATCTTGACCTGGTACCTTCTTGCTACCTGGACCCATGGAAGTTTTTTTCCCATTAAGCCCTGGCTTGCGAGCTCTTCTGTGGTCTTGAGTTGGGAGTCCTTATCGTCTAGGCACCATCCGCAAAAGTCACCCATTTAGTCATTCACAGAAGTCATTGTCTCGGGAGTCTGAAGCCGACCGTGCCTAGTTCCTGCCTGAATGGTAAATTTTACTGACAACTGGTAGCCTCCCTACCGGGAAAATATTAATTTCATTTGAAAAATAAATTCCCAGACATATGTTAACACTTTGAGACTGCGACGTGCGCCACCGGTAGTACACGGAGGTAATTTTTATAATGCTGCTGACCAACCAGTAGTCGCAAACTCAATTATCATAAATAGTTAATCAAAGCTAAATGAAGGCATGATCCAGTTCATGTTTGGTATTTTCAAAATAGTTTACTTCAATTGACTTTGAATTTGAGTTTGGTGTTGAACTTAATATTTAGTTGCCGCAGTCAAAGTGTTAAACTGTAACAGTAAATTGTAAATTACGTATTGAATCATGAATATTGAACGACCTATCCTCAGCTTTTAAGTGCATCAACTTATCAAAAGTAGCATTTCAAGACCATATATTCGGGCGCAGGATAGGAGGCTACAACAAGCATTGCATTTTGTTTAGCAAGAGCTAAATTCTTGCCCGATTTTAGCACTGGAAAATGTTTTGAATGATGGTTTAAGTTTAAAAAACTATTCATACAGGGAATTTGTGTGGAAGTATATATGGGACATCATTCTTCACGCATGCATCCCTCAGGGAGCATAAAATCGGCAACAGGCTTAGGGCAGTCAAGATTGTCCATCCTATGCTATGGGGACTGGCGCCCCTAGAGGGAGACTTTTCAACCGGCGAACTAGAAGTTCGTTTAAATCGTTCTAAATGATTTATTCTGATTAAATAAAAAGCAAACTCATTTGAATGAGTAATTGGAATTCAAAGTACTATGTAGCATTTAAAAATATTTGCGTATTTGAAAATATATTTTTAACTTCATTTCATTAGGTCATTTGAACACTGTATTTAACTACAATTACGAGCATTTAAGTAAAATGCATGAAAATACCGTGACACTACATCTACTTTTTATTTATTAGCATTTGGCATTTGGAAACCCGTTTTGGCTGTGCATGTATTCCGAATCCGCGCACAGTACTCGAGTGTTTTCCGTGCATAAACAAGTATCCTTGGCTACAACCTTCATCAGGTACGCTTTTCCCATCACATTGCGTCCGCTATTACTAGTGATGCCAATTATTAAGTGTTGCAGTTAAATCTGAATTTTTTTCAGCTGTATTTGAACTTCAAACGTGCACATTTAAATGTATGATTTGAATTTAGGCATTTTATGGTTGTTAGGTATTTTTGAATGCATTTGCGGCGTACGACGGATGAAAAGAAGCCATGACATAAAGAACAAGTAACACTCCTTGCACTTTGCTAAAATTTACATCCAAATACAGGGTACGTAAGGCATCTGAGGACTTCTTACGCACTGTAAGAAAAACGGAAAATGAAACTGTTAATCTTCGAAACTTACATTTTCTTGTAACAAAAGAAATAAAGATAATATTAACCTACGTTTTATTCTATATATCCTCCTTCAGCTTCTATCCCCGGCTCAATTCAAGTCCGAAAGCGACTGCAAGGTTTGATCAGGCGGTCTTTTTTATGACCTCCATTGCTCGACCAATTGCTTCCATATCAGAGAATTTTGTATTATCGGGATGCTTATTAACTTCCTTTTTAGCTACACCCCAAACGCAATAACCAAAAGTGTTAAGGTCTGGTGAAATTTAAATTCAAATTCAGTTACATGGTATTTTTTGGGTTTGTGCATCTTTCATTTCTGCAACTTTTCATATTACTGAGACATTCGAAGAAATATACCTTAATTATACCTCTGTAGATATGTTTGGGAAAATATTGTAAATGCCTCGTCATATATTGGCCATTTATGAAGGTTTCTAAGATAATATCAGATGATTCATATGAAATTGTTTGAGAGTTGGTTTTTCCGTTTGAATGAAGAGTTGTAACTCAATAGATTGATGCTCTCTATACTTCTTTCTTCACTGAGTTCCTTAGGCTGCATAGGTCGAACCAAGCCTGTTGGTTACTAAAATAGTTAGAACTCAAGCAGAAAATTTCCACCGCATAAAAATTTTATGTGAAATTGTATCCTGTTCAAAGAAGTACAAGTACTCTGGATTGTGTGCTGCAAAAAAATAGTTCCTATGAATAAATTCCAGCTGAAAACACGACTACCATATCCGCATCACGATTGCTTCCCTTCAACTTACTTTAAACGTAGCCACTGATAGGGACGTGGCTCACAATTTAGAGTGGAACTTTCACACTAAAAGCCGATTCGATCCTATTAAAAAGCAGCTGCAGTTAGAATTAGCTAATCAAAGTATCCTCAAGCTAAATCGTGAGGGACTAGTTTCTATTGCACCTAACTTGGACGCTTCATTGATTACCGAGCGCTCTCGGAATAGAAGCGCTTATACGGGTAAGCGTATAACCCAACTTCAACGCCATGCAGGCCATTCGGAAATTGCGTTTGAATAAGGAGATTGCTGTGCGTAAAGCTGATATATGTAACAAGTATAGTGTTAAAGCATAATGATTATGAACGAAAGTTTGATTGTATACTCGCATTTAGTACTAAGTTTGAGCGTTTACAACGGGATCCGACTGAGAAATTGGAGAAAAATTAAACGAACTGACTTCTACTGCTAATGCTGTTCCGAATAATTATAACTTGAAAAAACTGGAAGAACATTATCAACCCGGGTACATCTACGGTAACGAAAAAATCCATAAGAATCAAAATAATCCTTCGCTAAGACCAGTAATATCACAGATTCCTGCTGTCTCCAATCCCGTTGCCAAGACTATGAATAAAATTATAACGCCAAATCTTCCGTAGAAATATAGGATACGATCATCAGATGACTTAGTTGCCTTGTTTCGTAGTAAAGTCTCAAGTGGCATCATAGCTTCGTCGGACATCGAATCCTTATTCGCAAAAGTGTTCGTTGCAGATTCGATTGCGATAATTTTAGATTGTGTGTACAATAATGAAGACCTTTCCCGGCCTAATCTGCTTCTTCGTCATATTTTCAAGGAACCCCTCACGATCTGCACGACTGAAGACTCTTTTCGGCCCATTGATGGTAGCTTGTTCCGTCAGGTGGATGGCGTTGCTATGGGTTCTTCCTTAGGGCCCACGTTGGTCAATTTCTACATGTCATGCGTGGAAAACCTCGTAAATAATACTTTGCCTACTAAGCCGTTATTCTACTGTATATACATAGATGATATTTTTGTTGAAGTAGGAGTAGATCAGTTAGAGATGTTCAAGAAATTTGATGATGGATGAATCGGAGATGAATTTTACGGATAAGTTGGGAGTGGAAGATAAGATGCGATTTTTAGATGTTTTTATTTGAAGCGTCTCATGGTACTATTCAGAGATCAGTTTACGTCAAGCCATCTCATGCAGGGTAAACTATGAATTATACTTGTGATGCTCCACTTGTGGGCAAAAAGGGTTTTATACATAGTTCAATAAATAGAGCTCATATTTTGTGCAGCAGCTGGTCAAGTTTTCATTCCGAAATCCTCAAAGTTAAGCGGTTGCTAGTTAATAAAAATTTCCCTAATACTCTCATTGATAAAACTATTGATAATTTCTTAAACCGTACCTTAGGCAGTAAGAATAATCGTAGACTTGATTCACGCCATAATAAAATTTTTTATGGAAACCAAATGCACAAAAATAAAAAATTTATGAACGAGTTTTTAAGAACATTGTCGGTACTTATGAGTTATCTGTCACCACTGACAGCTACCTGGCAGAGTTCATGTGGAGAAGTAAGTGACCCGCCGGATGCGACCCATTCGACGCCATCCTAGAGGACATCTATTATAGTTCATGCCTCCAGAATAAAAGGATTGCTGTTTTGTGACAAATAAATAACATTTCAAAAGCAAAAGCTGTATTTTTTACCCTTTAGTAAACCCAAAAAAGTTGTGACAGATAACTCACAAGTACTACATTGTCAAAACTTTTGTTAGGCCAACAGATCCGGATGTGCCAATAAAAGTCGGTGTGTATTATAAAAATAGCAAAATCAGTGATCTCTCGGTGAAAAATAATGTGCCAGCGCCCAGGATTTATGTTAGACAGAGACAGGGTTATCTATCAATTTAAATATGACAGAAGAAAATGTCCCTTAACAAATGTTAATATGACTATGAAACAAAGATTAACCGCTCATAAATACCAAGGTTATATTTTTAATCACTTCGGAATTGACAATAGCTGCAAGCTATGAAATGAAGATCTATACCCTAATACAAAAATCTCATATAATGTTAAAAAAGAGCATATTCAAATAATAGAAGCGATATACATCCATAAACTGAAACCCTACTCTCAACGAAAACACAAATGGGTTTTTTGCTATAAAATCATTTACTGGAACCGCAGCTTAGAAGTTCGATGCAACCCCTCGATCTTTCATTTCACCCCTATCGGTAGTGCCATTAACATCTATAGTTGGGTAATACCGTTACCTAGTCTCGTGTATACATATTCTTGTGGTGCAAACTTTGTCTCTGGTCATTATATATTTTTTGGGCTGTGATTTTCAAATTTCTTGTTGTGTCTGATATGGCTTAAGTATTAGATTTGCATGTTATCGATGTGACGAAAAAAGTTTCTCTATGTTTTCAGCCTAAAGTGATGTTTGTACATCGAGACGTTGTTTTTTATAGACTACAGAGGTATTACTTGTATAATGATCGACAGTGTTCCAATAAAGAAAAATGTTGCGTGAATTTTTTCTCAATTTAACACGTGATGAACTTGAACTGTTTCAAAAGGTTGAAAATGAAAAATTAAATTTTTGAATGATTAATGGAACGGACGATCTATTATAGTTTTACCGTGTGCACTGTAATGAAGGCTTCCTTTGAAATACATTGATTTGGCTGAGCATCTGTTTACTTAACTGATAAAATTGTACAATTTCGCGATGGGACATCTGTCCTGTTGAACGTGTGCTGAAGTTCAAAATTCAATGAAAATTAAAGTGAATTCTGTTTTTCAATTATGAATATGAAAAACACTAATTGGGTCGCACTTTTATTGAGCTATGATTCAAACAAACGGGAAAATTGGGCTGGTAGCCACTGATGGGTCTCGCCTTTTTGTGAAAATCCCTTCAGAAAGCCACTGGTGGGTCACGCTGCAGTCAACATATTAACTATGGTCATTTTATTCTTTCATTAATTTCAGTAAACATTCATATTCTGACTAGAACGCACGAAACGGAAGAAATGGTGAAATGGAGGAACTGTGGCTATGAAAACTGTTTATATCTGCGCAGACAAGTTTTGTTTCTTTTTTCAAACCTAAGATTCGGTTCTTTTATTTTGTTATTTGTTCAGTTAATCAACCTAATCTTTCTTACTTCCTTACTCAATGTGGTTGGTTAGTTACGTTGGAGTGGAAGCATTTTGGAGATACTTAAGTTACCTTAGACACATATTTGTGGATACCGAAATAGCTGAGACATTAAACCTAGTAATTCAATCCAGTGAGTGCGCTTCCTATTTTAACATGTTATCTATCTATTATTTCATCTTTGTTGTCTTTAATTAGCTTGCATTATCAGTCGATTGCTATATTAGTTATCTAGTGTTCTTGTTTGTGTTATTTTGGCTTAGAGGAAGGAAAATATATTTTTATTTTTGCTTGTTTTGTCTCTTGCTTCCAGCTGATGTGTCAAGGACGACAATTTCGTGCTTCAATTTAGTTTCGTATTTTACGCCCTCGCTCCATTTCAATGATTATTCTAGGCTCTCTTACTGCACAGTTCTCCTGATCTTCTCCAATAATGTCTCAATTCCTAGTTTGGATATCCAAACTACATTATACATTATTACCATTCAAGATATATGAGCGCTTGCATATAATTTTGTCACTATCAAGTACGAAAGCTACTTAAATGTTACACAGATATCATCCCGTAGACTTTTTCAATATCTTGCACTTACGGTATTTAAATGTTACGTAAGTATCCCGTAGATTTTTTCACTATTAAGTACGAAAGTTATTCAAATGTTACACGGGTAACTAGACTTTTGCCCACAATGTTTCATCCGCAAAAGAGGAGGACACACTTCAAGATTCAGACCAAACGGCACTCAGTGCTTCCTTTCATTACGCAGCGTCATTTCGCATTGCTCCTATCATGCATTTCTAGATATTCATCCAGTTTAGTCTTTTTTTGGCGTCAGTTTGTATTACATTTGACTAATCATTAGAGAACAGCTTGCTGTTAGCGTAACAAGTTGCTGCTCATATGTTGTTGCATCCTGTTTTGCGATCTCAATCTAGATATGCTCCCTCAGCTGTTTTTTTTTCGGATGTCTGACGAAAAACACATCAAATAAAATACCTGAATGATAGGAGAAAATGCTGCCTATCATTTCTACTTTGCTCTACGTATACATTTTCTCAGTTGCAGTTTCAATATTTTCCTACGTTATATGCAATTGTGCGTTCAGTCGTGATCAATTTTCACATAAATAGATCGTCATGTAACGATGATGATTTTTTCGTCAACTAATTCCTTTATTTCAAGCCGTGGACTATTCTTCAAGTAATTTAAACTCATAATTAGTAAACTTCCTGGTGTGTGTGTTCTGCAGAACATGAAGGTACCTCAATCATTCTCAGTAGAACTTTATCAAGGTTATGAATTTCCATTCAAATATTTTAGAAAATTAGGACGTTTATTCGCCCTAATGATGACATATGATCCATCTTCAATGTGTTTATTTTCCACACTCTCTACATTACACCTCATTCGTGAAATTCAGATTGATTAGGCTCACTATAACTATTTTTCTTTACTGCAAACTGTGACAGTACTCGTATTCCTTTTTTCGAAACTCGTTAACACTTTTACCTCCATCGGAGATATTTTTCATTCAATGAACAATTCCTTTGTCGTAGTTTTCTGAATCCTTGGCTCACCTACTCAGCCCGGTTGGTTCCTGATTTTTGTTTAGTAACAGCAGATTAATAGGTTTTCCCCTTAGTCTTCACCATCGAAAAGATCAATGAGTGCAATTTTTTACTGTGTTTTAAAGCTTGTCCTCAAAACCCATCTCATTCAAAGTGCGGAAAATTACGTAGATGTTTATTAGTATTTTAACGTAGAAATAGATTTACGCAGCGTTTTAATGTCGTCTTCAAAAACTGGTGTTCCAAAAATAAATAGTAACTTGGCGTTTTGCTGACCTCATGTTCCCAGACTAAAATTAAGCGCTTGGCGAGATAGGGTGCGAATAACAACCGCTCTTTGATGTCCTAAAAAACTAATAATGATCCTTCCCATTCTTTCTCATGAAACGACTCGACTAAAATATATTGAAATTATTGTACTTATAATGTGAAAGTTTTTTCCAAGTCCTTTTATCCCACCTCTCACGCACTTTATTGTTTTTTCGAATATAAAACAATGTTTTTTAAATTAAAATTAGCACCCATCCGAAACAATGTCACGGCCTATATATCTTTAGTACTTGTTTCGTATAAGTTCACTCAGCTTACGAGTATCTGGGATTTTGAACAAAGAGTGTGTTCAAAAAATTTCTTCGGAATATTCTAGGGTAATAATTAGTCCTATCTTGGCGTTATTGCACCATGCGAGAGTCTGTTATCGCTACAAAAGGTCTCTTTGGCGGGATTTTTGCTCGTCCTGAGCATTCGCAACTTCATTATCACCGCTTGAGAGACCAGGTTTCAACCATTGTCTGTCAGTCATTGTATACAATTCAGCTTGTCGACGTGCTAACCATGACATTAGAACCAAATTATTTGTTGAAAGGAAAGATGACACTTTCTACACCTCTTGAAAAATTGCTTAACGCGATGTAAAATCTAATATATCCTTTTGAAGTTTAAGACTTTCTCCCAAAGAGTTATTTTGCAATAAAGCTAATGATTCACGTGTACTTTTTGATGAATTAAAGACTGAAGCGAAATTTACTTTCTGATATATTTAAATACATTTCTCATTTAAGAAATTTATATACATTTGTAAAATATTTTCAATATTTGAATTGAAGTGCATTTGAATGGAAATTCAGTGTTACATATTTAAACACGCTTTACATACTTAATGTTCATCACCGGGTTTTAATATGAAGTTATTGAGGTCATACAGTTGAGAGTTTTGCTCTGCCCGTTCAGGCTTAGCTAGTTGCAAGAGCAACAAAGTGAGAAGCTTTTTCAACTCATTTAAAGCCAGCTTTGCGTTGAAATTATCCAAATTTAACTCTTATTCGTAATTAAGGTTTTAATTTCTTAATCATGGTTAACACCTCACTAACGTTCCTTAACTGAATTCCAGGTGGTTGGAGTGGTGCACCTGCTGCTGCTGGCGATACGGAGCTCGTCATCTCTCACAGACGCCGCGCTACATTCAACCTCTTCGACCAGAAACTCTTCGGTTAGGAAACGCATTGATAATTCGAACCCGTTCCCAATACCGACAAATTTCCCAACAATATTCCAAAATAGCATTACGCCCTCTGATGGTGCGAACATTAATACTGGAAACTCAATTTATAATACTATCGCATTTCCTCAAAATTTGGTTGCACACAATGCAAACTTGAACATTCGAGAACCTGAAGCTCATTTTTCGTTGATGCGTTTTGTACCGCAGAATTTTATTGCATATGAGAGCAAAGATCAAAAATTTAACGTAAATTCTTTTCCATCTGCCGATCGTAGGGATTCAGGAATTTCAAAAGCACACCTGGAATCAGTCAAATTGTTACCATCCCAAAGTTCCCACTTTCGTCGTACGAGCCAGCATGAGCTCGGCAACGGCGAGATCATCAATCGTAAGTTATTTTTAAATCCTTCCAAATTCCAAGAATCGAACACTTCAAGAATAGCCCCAGTTTTTGAAAGAGACGTTAATGAAAATTCACAATCTTTCTCAGAAAAATCAAATATCAATAATAAGATTTTACGTAGTTTTCGTTCTCACCATTCAAATCCCATAAGATCTGTGAACACCGACAAAGAAGCCAATTTTGGTGGTAGTCACACCACCGTGTTCCGTTCCGAGGAAAGGCTGGCACCAACAATTTTTAGAAGTATTCCGTACAGTACCTACGAAGAAAGAAAAGTAACTCCTCTTTCGTTCAATCCATTTTTCCTTAGATTTTCAGGCCACAACGTACCAAGCACAGAAGTCTTCGACTCACTCAATGATGCATTGAACAATTCACCTAACTCGCCTCTAGTGTCTAATGTTAATGGTAATTTGTTTTCTCCTGGATCCGAAAATATAAAACAGAACGTTCCCAGTTCACTATCGCACACTTTTCATTCTGTTGATGGAAACAGAGAAAATGTGCAAGCCAACTCAATTAATGTTCAGCAACAGCCCTTACACGAGGATGTAAGAAACAGAAATCGAGGAATGAAGCTGGTCGTTGACGAACAAGCAAATACAAAGCTATCGACAACAAAGAATTTTCCCGTTTTGGCAAATGATCAGAAAGGTGTGGTTGCATCACATTCTCACATCGGGAAATTTTCACAGAACCCTATTCTCAATCAGCCCGTTGGATTCATCAACAGTAATAAACTTCTGGAAAGGTTACATCTAGACCATGAATTTTCAAAAGTATTTGCATCAGCAGGTCTAAATCACTCTGTTCGTAACACTAAATCTAGAAATAAGCCTTCTGAGGATGAGAAAATTAATCACAGTAGTTCACACCACAGGCCCGTTTCTGAAGGCGTTCAAAAAATTACAAATATTTCACATGGTCGACAAATTCATTCTACCAAACAGGAAAGCTTACATGGAAATGATTGGAACTCTGTAAGCTCAAACACTTCACCCTCGAACAATGAAGAAAAATTGAAACAAAACGTGAACATTTTCAAATTCGGAAGAGGACTGGACAATAATGAGCCGGTATACTGGCGTTTCCCTGACAGTTCAAAGAAAAATCAAGGTAAAACCTCTGACAGCTCAGAAAAAGATGATATTGCACTGCCGGATCAAAAATTGTTTACGGATGCATCTCTGGTAAATTTTAGCGAAGTATCATTGCCATTACATAATCGACAAGGAAATTTACCTGAGATACCTTTCGTTCAAACTGAAAGTACTACTCTAATAAATTTTTCGACGACCCAATCTCCTAGTTTTGAGCCAGACTATGAAATTGTTAATAGCGAAGAACCACCGAGCAGTGGAATGATTGATGGACTGCATTCACTTTTCACCGATAAAAGTGTTCATGATATACATGCTAAGAATGTTCAGAAAGTTTCTTCTTTGCCGGATGTTCAAAAACCTACAATCATAAAGCTGACAGGAATTCCATTAAATTCACAGTTACTATTTGCAACAAATGAATTTGAAGATCAATATACTCCAGTATCAAGTAAGGCGACGACGTCCATGGAGTTTTTCTCTGATAAAATGCCGAATGCACAAGTACTGCCAAAACTAAGTTTTCCCCAAGTCGAAAGTAGCGTTAAAAAGTTACCCCCTCAAAAGAGATGTTATTACACATCGCACACATGGATGTGTCCGCCTCAACATTTCAATATTCATTCAGGTGGCACTAGCCAAAAATTGACGCATTCATTCCCGAGTTCAAAAACTGAAAATCCATCAGTTTCTGTGAAACAAGAATTTGGAAATAATTTCCAGGGTTACTCTGCAATATCACGTCCTTATGAATTTTCAGAGGCTTTCAATGCAAAACCTAAAATCAATACAAACACTGATTTGACAAATAAAGCATGTACGTCCGAAATTTGCAAAGATTCTGTGGACCATACCAACGAAGCTAAAGTCAGAACAATTCATGACCAATTACTTCACCAGAAGGCTAAGCATGTGAGTAGTTCATCAGAACTCTCCGATGAACTGGATTTTGAGCTTCAGAAAGCAGTTCAGCCTTCAGTTGTAGAATCTTCAGTCAATCGAATCGAGAC
The DNA here is from genome assembly GCA_014220935.1 of Platorchestia sp. MABIK. Classification (NCBI taxonomy): domain Eukaryota; kingdom Metazoa; phylum Arthropoda; class Malacostraca; order Amphipoda; family Talitridae; genus Platorchestia; species Platorchestia sp. MABIK. The sequence goes on along the minus strand of JACJUY010001393.1, from coordinate 42,431 downwards.
ACCTAAATTTGGCATCCATCCTGATAAAACAGGCGATCAACTAAAAAATGGTGTGAATTTGTTGTCAGGTGGAAGAATATTTGACCAAACGCATCTCACACACAAGAAGCAAAATCCAGACCATGAGAGAACTGATCCTAAGTGTTCCCATTCATTTCATGACTATCTTTGCTTAGAAAATGGAAGTAATTTAGAGAATACAGCAAATCCTAACATAGGGAAATCTGTCTTGCAAGATTTCAATCCGATTACAGAATTAAAATTAGAAACAATGGCAGAACTTTCTACCACTACGCACGTACCCCCTACAATTCATGTCGTGAATCATAACCCTGAAATAGACTTATTCAATTTCAAGTCAAATGTCGAGCCAGTTATTCGACCCTCTACAAATTCTCATCAAAGTTCAGACACCCACAATTTCGTCACTAACGCTCCTCCATTCGTAATCAGTATGTCACCAACCTCTGAAACAGAAACCCCTACCGTTACTAAGCCTAGCGATCAATATGATAGATGTCTACATCCGTTCCATGCGTGGTTGTGCCAAAAACCTATTCGCAATCGCCTATCATCACTCGCTGTGCCGTCAAATTTCCGCACCACCCCAAAAGTGGAACAAGTAGACAACCCAGAGCTCTTTAATTCTGACACCATATTAATCTTGAGCACTAACGATGAAAATGTTACACTTGCTCATTCTGATTTAGATCCACATCGGAATAACGACCCTGTAACTTTCATAAACACGCAAACAGAAAGAAATATCTTGAATCCTCTTGTAATGTTCAATATGCCGACTACGACTTCCAGGATCAAGAGTAATTTGTGTGAACATCCTTTACACTCATGGATGTGCGTCCACGGACAACCAAAAATGAGCGAAACAACTTTCTCAAGAACTCCAATTCACGAAGTCCGAGAGAAGAAATTGGTTTCTAGCGACTCGCCTAGAAAACCTGAAATCGTCAGCCCTTTTTCGCATCCTAATGATCCGTGCTCACACTCTTTTCATTCTTGGTTGTGTAAACTGAGCAGGGAAAATCAATCAAGTAATGAGCAGTCACACAGTACACAGGTGTCACTTTTCTTGCGGAATAACGTTATATCGTCCACTAATCGACCCACTGAACTGAATCCAAGGCTGAGCAATCAGAAACCTGAGGGTGAAACGCCAAAGACGCAAGTGGGTACTAGCGCTGGAAACAAGTCTAATGAAAGGGACCATCGCACCTTTGACGCAAATGACCCGTGTTCTCACCCATTCCACTCTCATTTGTGCGATAGTGTTCCTACAACGAATTCACCTCCCACTCAGAACGTGTTACCTGTTCTTGAGCCAATACCAGTTCCGTCAGGTGCAAACACTAAGGAAAATATCAGATTTCCAAAATCTGAAGAGCGGCCTCATAAAAATCACATAAGTAATAAATGTTCTCATCCTTTTCATTCGTGGCTTTGTGCTGTGGCTCAAAAATTGAGTTCTGATGACAGTAGAAGCCTGAGTGCCATCGATTCTCTTATTGACAGTGACAGATTCTTATTAAAAACTTCTAATCTACCAAATATTAGACAGCTACCTCTTGAAACAGGAGATTCAACCTCTGGAATAAGTGACTTTCCTAAGCCAAATCCGTTCAATGCAGCGCAGTTAACTTATTCTACTCAACACTGGGAAAATTTGAAAACGGCTCGACAGGAATCATTACAAACAACCACTCATTCCACCAGCCCTCGGGTTACGCCATCGCCATCTGTCCCAAGTATTGGGTCAAAAATAATACCTACTTTACCGTCACTGATTCCAAAAGAGCATAGCGTACCGACCCCTAATCCAACATCTCATTCAGGGTTTTCATTTGTTGATTCACGCGGTCATTTCTCCACAAGTTCTTTTAGTCATCATCCTCAAGACTCATTTCATATTCCCAGTCCTATCAACTTTAGCAACCATAAATTTCGTACCGATCCGCCAAGACCTACCAGAGATACAAACAGGGGAGTCCTGACAAAAACTAAACAATTGCGCAAACTTTCTAAAGAAGTTACTCATACTGACGGAGCGCACACAAAAAGAACGACAAATTTGTCTGCACTTGAAAGGGAAATCCCTTCTTCCATCGTCTCTGATGCAATACTTCAGAAAAGAGATAAAGAAATTAAGATGGAGGGCGGGTTCACTCCAAGTTCTCATTTTGGAGTCCATCGCCTTTATCCATCACCATTCATGCAGTTTCCTTCGATCACTAGTGATACAAATTCGCATTCGAACGAAATGGAGCCTGTGGTAATAATAGATTCGCATTTCCCTGACAGCGTCCCGAGTTCTACAATGAGTGAAGATGACTCAATAAATAACGGAAATTTTGCTCGTATGAAAGTCTCGACAGCTCACGTTCAAAACAACAGAGATAAGAAATCCTCCTTACATTTCCAAAATAAAAAGCCAGAGGGCACTCGCGTAAATTCTCCTAATTTTTCGATAAGCAAGCAAACAGACGACTACCCAGTAAAACCAAGTCTGTCTCGATATGAGAATCCTGTTCACCATCACCAAGGCCCGATTCCAGAGGTAGATAGTGTGCTTGATGATCACTTGCACATAGAGCTGCTCAAAACTCAATCTCAATCGCCGGTTGGAGAAATAGAAGAATTGAAAGCTAAAAGTTCTCCACGCACGCTAAAAAATACGGCCCACAAATTAATGAGACACAAATCAAACATTTTATCTGAAAGGGGACCAGTTCTGAGTACTTCCATGATTTTCAAGCCTTCTTCTAGAGACGGCGGTAGAAATCCGGTCAACTTCGTTCCTTCTACGTTTCCCGCAAGGACTAATGCACGTGCAAAAATAACGCCAGGAAGAGGTAAAACTCGAGAGGAAAATCCTAGTTGGATCAGTGAGATTAGCACTTTAAGCACTCACAGTGCATTCCAAGCAAACTCAAACATTGCTTCTGAAGATAAAAGAATCGCTAATAACGCTAAGAACACAAACTTTTCATTTAAATTTCCTGATATTCCTAACCCTATTTCAAGGGAAGTTAGAGCTGTGAACCATTATGTGTCCCAGCCCCTGCAGCGCGGAGTTTTAAAATTTGCACGAGGAGCGGCATCAGCACCAGCCGCGTTCCTCTTGCCTCCTCCAGTTCCTTCAAGGACAGCAACGCAGAACGCAAGATTACGGGCTCACGCTTCAAAATTTTCATTTCCGACAGATCGGACCAGAAGAAAATCGGTGAAACGAACTAACTTGGGGAATAGAGTTTTATTTCAACAGAGAGTTTAATCGTAAACAAAACTGTCTTACTGTGTGTGTGTATTACGTTGAATTTAGTGAATATCAGGCTATTTATTATTATTTGATAAGTAGGAAATGTGAACAGTGATTATTAGTATTATTTTACTACGTATTTATGTTGTATAATTTCGTGTGTATGGCGAGTAAATTGCAGGAGCAAAATGAATCCTTCAGCAGGTATGAAAACGTACCATGCTGAGACAACAAATTTATAACTATGTTAATTCTTTAAATACGAATATATCTTACTTTTTTCAGTTTATACCAGTGTAGTTCACTTGTGACTCAACATTCCTAATTCGATTGAATTGGTCAGTAGGTGCGCCTAAAACTATGTAAAAATTATATTGATCTCAGGCTGTTAATTTCCTAACAATTTAGAATATAATTCTATCTCTACTTGCTCTCAAACCTTGCTCTATGACCGAGTGCGTGCTAGCAGAAAAAGCCCTGGGTTAGTTTAATGATACAGTAACTGCACCGTTGCCACATTCAATTGTTAGCCCAGTTGTTCTTTTGAAACCCATGAGTTAAGAAATTAACTTCAGTTTTCTTAATTTGTGTATAATTGTACAATAACGACTCGAATTTTAATGAAGGGACTCCTCTTATGTCGTAAAAAATTATTATTTTTTTAATTATGCGGTGCCGACAGTAAGTTCGGATGCGTGAACAGTCAACTTTGTAGCCCGGGCTAAAAGCTATTATGTTTACACGCAATGACTGTAAGCTATGAAAGCTGGAATTGCTGTAAGAATAGAATACTTCACTGAATTTGATCGTAGTTTTTGTGTGTGAGGGAGCAAAATTACGGATGCTTCAGTTCGTCCCAGAAAAAATACCACAGGAAATATTAATCCCTAGAGATACTATCATCAAGAAAAATAATGTCGTAGGAAAATGCAAACAATTGAGTTCGATAGAGGAGATTGACGAATTTATACGGAAGAATCAATAAAATCCCCTGAAACTTCACATCTCGCCTTGAGCGAAAATTATTAACTCAGAAAAGCGTAACCAGTATACACCGGTGAAGAATATCAGTCAATGGAGTAAGAGTGAGTTCTCAGCTTCCCGCTCCCATCTTTCTTCTTAAGACTTTAGATGTAATGTCTTGGCACTTGCGAAACCGGCTGATGATTTAACCAACAACAACCAGACGAGGATTTTTTAGCTAAGCAAGTTTAACTGTCGACGCATTGTGTATACATTTATATATATATAAATGTTCTTTGAACTAGGAATTCTTCAAAGAAAATGTAATTTGACAACAGCATAATGAGCTTGCATAAGCTAACGCGTCATTAAATTCATCACAGTCTCACCTGCTTCTTCCTACCGCATTTCAGGAGTGTAAGTCAGCTCCGAATCGATGAAGGAAGTGCAGTCGAAGATGACTTGGATCCTTCTCGTGAATCTGCGTAGCTAACCCCGGCTCAAAATCATCTATTTTAACTCTTTTTGTGATTTTTACCTGCGTAAACCTTGGGTAAACGCTTCTTGCCCTACCCGTGGCAAAATTTAGTAGGGCTCCTCTTTCTTGCAGACTAACTTGTCAGTTAAGAAAGAGATAGTCTGATGCGAAATCTACCGCTCGAGATTTTTGTTCAGGTTTATATCCGCTCATAAAATATTCGCAAGAATGTAGATTCGTTCACTGTTCACATTCGAATTGATTTCGATCGCTTTTGTGCCTGTACGTCCGTTCTGCGCAGAAATAATCTCCTTTTCCAGCACTGTAATTTCGTCTTTTCATTGAACGTATTATTTCTCAACCACCTTTTCTTTTTTTCTTTTTTACTCAATAATCTTGATGCAACTTATTAGCGGCTTCTCAGTCGCGCGAACAATTTAATTTGTCAGTTACGGTTCTTTTCCTACGGTTTCAATTCTTCTTACAACATTTCTAAAAATCACCCAATTCATCTAATGCACATTTCTTCTGCATTGCCTCACCTTGCCAAATCTCCAAGCTATTCAATATGACCCTAATGAGAGTTAAATTCGTTGACTAAAGCTCTATGTATGTTAATGTTTGGAATTTATGAGCTACATATGAGTCTCATCCGGATGCAATCTGGGTTTTAAGTTCTGTATCTGTGATGGTGTGAGACACAAATTTTCCACAGGAAAGATTGCAAATTTAAAAAATTACCAGTTACTGAATCACAAAATATCTTGCTCAAACGAAAGCGCTATTTAATAGTAACCGAGAATCTGGGTGAAAGAAAGAGGGCGATCTGTCAAACTCAAATCACTTCAAAATTGGTGTAGCGTTCAATCAAGTCTAAGAACGTGCAAGCCTCGCTCGTATGTCAGTTCGTCTGAAAAGGATTTTGAGGGCATGTTGAAGGTTAGGCAATGTTCACCGGGCGGCTTCGAAACATTTGTTCGGAGAGCAAGAAATTTCTCTATGTAACGACGATATTGATCCAAAATGCAAGACGTCTTTCTGAGTAGGTTAATAAATTCTTTTGAAATCAGTTCGAAAATCATTGAGTCGGTAACAGAAAAATTAGGGTCACTTAGTGTGTTATCAGTATATCGATAACATGAAGTAGGGTTAAAAAATATTGCAGAAATCTGTCGTTCAAATTATTGCATTAGTTCAAAATTATTGACTTTTCTAAGGCCTTCAATTATAACCCCGGTCATCAATTCTACCATTCATTGAAGAAAATATAAGAATTCCGTCATTTTCGCAACATTCTTTTAGTGTGCTTGTCCCTTCTCCCAAGCTAAGCGATTCTGTTATTTTTCACTTGAAGAATGCGCTGGAAGTGGGGCAAGCAATATTTTATTCCTGAATAATTTTTTTAATGCGCTGGAAGTGGGCATGCAATATTTTCCATCTGAAACATTTAAGGAGTGACTTATGCATAGGGTGACTGACCCAATTTACAAATATAGAAAATGGCGCCTTCGCGTTAGACACCAGCAAATAAGCTGACTAATAAACTTTCAAAAGTTCATTAATCTTCCAAAAATTCATTTACTGCAAGCCTGCACAGGCCTGCAAGTAGGACACAAGAGCGAACTTGTAGTTTATGAGTGTCAGCAGTTAAATTTGAAATTTTTCTGTTCATACTGATGAACTCCTGAGGGGGTTCTATTCTTCGCTGCGATATTAGGGCCCTGTCAGACGAGCGGGTTGGCCGCCGCGGGTGCAAAGCGGGTCAGCCGCCGCGGAACCGCTTTTGAAAGAGTTTATATTGATTTATATGCAAAACGCTGATTTATATGTAAAAGCCAGCGTTTTACATATAAATCAATATAAACTCTTTCATAAGCGGTTCCGCGGCGGCTGACCCGCTTTGCACCCGCGCC
>JACJUY010001393.1:21580-35432 GCA_014220935.1 Platorchestia sp. MABIK | reverse complement strand
AAGTATTTCATAAGTTCTGTAGCTAATTGACGGAGTTAGTATATGACGCCGACATGTTGCCAGTGTTTTCTAGGGTAAGGTGTATTTGTTGAGTCTTAAGTGATTTTCGTTGGTCTATAGCAAAATTTAACGACAAGTTCCAAGCCTTGAGTACTCAAACCCTTACCAAGAATTACTCGTTTGAGAAGGGTTTTCACTTGACGTTTATGCACCAACGAGGATTGGTGCACCAGAACGTCAGAGCAAAAATATATTTGGGAAAAGTAAGGTCTGCATCGGAAGATAACCGCTATGTTTTCACGCCTAGTTTTCGAACCGAAACGAATGACCGAATGTAAACACGCAATGTTTAGTGTAAAGTGCTCAAAAAAAATTGAGAAATAATTGAGCACACCCATCGTGTACTTTACGGTAACGCACGACTGCGCGGAATAAAAATCACGGAAAAAATTGATCAAATTTATCTGTCTAAGGCCACCGTCACACGGAGAACAAATGGTAACGTTTCATCATAATCATCTACAGTCAGTGGCACTAGTCGGCCTGTCCAGGGCCACGAAACAATCAGATTTGAGCCTTAGTTTTACCAAACTGGTCCCAAACTAAGGCTCAAATCTGACGGTTTCGTGGGGCTAGACAGACCGTGTAGTGCCGCTGACTGTAGATTATTATGATGAAACGTTACCATTTGGTCTCCGTGCGGCCTAAATTCGTTCATCATAATCACCAGATACTGCACTCAGGAATTTTCATGGCTTTCTGCCATAACCAAATATTTTGGATAGTAAATTGTTTCATTAATTGCTGAAGTCAAATTGGCAAATGCGACGTCATCAGCTCGAAATCTTCATCTGAATATCACCTTCGAAGAGTCACCGCTATATCCGTGCCTACATTAACCAAGAGATACCTCCCGTAAATGACGTATCTAATTTAAAGCGACTAATTTTTAATGATTGAATTCATTCAACTAGTTACCTTTTCTTGAATGAATATATGTCACAAAAACGAAAACTACTTATGACTCAACCTTGTGCATAGTTCATTTCTTAGTTTAAATGGAAAGAAATCAATTGTCGGATCAATATTGATTAATTATTCCTGTTGTAACTCATGACTTAAATGATGATTAATTTATGTTCTGCATTTATAATGTTAACGATGTCTTGTACTAGGCTTATTTTGTTGCCTGTTTAAGGAATTTTATGATTTTGAGGTCTGAAATTGATCTGTTGAGTAGGGTCATCCGGTTGAATGAATATCGGAATATCAATAGCGGAAAATAATTAATTGGTTTTTCCAGCCTATTTTGAGGACCGTTTTTTGCTGTCAAATTATGGGAGCAAACCCTTTGTATTCCCTGTGTAACAACTGTGTACAACATGTACGCACTTCTCACAGTGGAGCTGTCTCGATTAAGAGATGAAAAATCAAGAGATCAAAGGCATAATAGCTTGGATAAATTTTGCTGCATAAATTTTTCCAAACATTCCTCTTAATTTTCTGATTTGAACTCGACATCTTCCTAACATTGTGTGCTAAAGCGAATGATCCTTCAAAGTGGATTGGAAACACACCACACTCCGAATTGTTCATCGTTTCTGAAATTAAAAACTTCCTACACCTCATGCCTGAGATTTATTTTCTTCTTAGAAGCGAATGCTTCCAACCTCAGGCACTTCAGTAACGCTATCGGTGACAATCCGTCACATGTTATGATATTTTTACTCGGACGGAATACGTTTTTACTCCCCTCCTTTTTACAATGGTGGAAAGTCTAAAATGTAAATGGAATTAAAATTTCTCGACGCGACGTGATCGTTCGTTTATAACTACGACTGTGCCTGTGGAGTTCTCACCATAATGTTAATGAAAGGCGATGCTAACTATGTGAACCAACAACTTACAATCAAAAGTGAATAAATCTTACGTAAGAAAAATCAGCTATAGCAGCATCGAAACCAATAAAAAGAATCGGCAAGGGAAAAGCGTTTGACTGCGCATTGTGGAATTGCGTCGGTATCAGAATACCCTCGATTTGTAACCACCAACTATTCAGAATATCAGAATACCCCTAAACAACAATGTGTAAGTTGAATTATTGGGGAAAACTAGATATTCTGTCGGTTATTGTCCCGAATATTTTGTATCTTGTGATTACAAACGTAACCGATCCTACAACCTGAAAGTTCGAAGCCATTTTTCGGTGTTACAGAGCCTCACGCTGGTGGGTTAGGTTACGTTAGGACGAGGTCTTTCAATAAACCTTAAAATGAATCGCTTTATGAGGCTTCTACGTAGTTGGTAACATGAGCCAGTCACGCTGGTTGACGTTGATGGTAATAATATAAGTTAAGTGATGGTGAGGATTTCATAATTCGTATTTGGTTATCTTGATGTAGATGAATGCTACGGCATCATAGCTGTTATCTATGTACATCCAGCGTATGAGTGCAATGAGCTCATGTATTTTTGTGTTCAGTTGTAAGTCACAATCGTTGAGGGTTATGTATATCCATGGTATTTCATGTGAGCTGTTGAAGAATTTCTCGTAAACTAGATTTGTAGCGCTCCAAAATATTTCTTGAAATTTTATCGATTTTTTAGTGTCTCTGATGGTGGGCTATGACTGTGCCCTAATTAAATCTTTGACATGTTTTATTTCTATTATTAACCCTAAAAAATAACTTGATAAACTATTTCTTAGCTTTTAACCATGAGTATCATTTCGATAAATATGTCAGTAGGAATTTTCAATGAACAAAGTAAAGGAAATTATTACAAAAAAATTACTACTACCATACATTATTGGCACAATGACTAGAATTAGAAATTTGTATCACCACGATAAATTCAAAGCCCATTTCAGTTTGCTGCTAAAGCTCTGCACCGTCAGAGAGTCAAGCACAGAAACCAGAGTATGAGTACATAGAACGGAAATAATTCCCATCAATGTTCCGCGCAAGCACCAGTTCATTTGTTTTTATGTGATTGCGTAAATAAATGCAGTATGTTAGTGATATGAATATTTACTACTTTTTCACAGTATTGTCTCAATTATCCGTTGCCATGACGTCCCTGGAGAGTTAATTCCTAAAGATAGTTCGAGAATCACACAATGCTCTTCACTGCATGCGAGGCTCAATAGATCAGCACGAATATATGGATATGCTGGGAAAATTGTCTCTCTGTGGGAGACGAATATTTTGTGGAAACTTCATTTCCCAATGGGACAGAGATCAAGAATCCTTCACGTACGCGCCCTGTCCGCTTACAACTTTGACCGCGATTGGCTAAACTGAAGTTCAATATTCAACTCAAATTTAAAGTAAAATGTAATAAGCAATTTTGAAAATAGCAAACATTAACTGGATCGTGAGTACATTTAGCTTTAATTAAATATTAATGAATATTGAGTTTATGACTACTGGTCGGTCGGCAGCAATATAAAATTCACCTCCGTGGCCACCGGTGGCGCACATCGCGGTCGAAGTGTTAAGGATTNAGATGAATGCTACGGCATCATAGCTGTTATCTATGTACATCCAGTGTGTGAGTGCAATGAGCACATGTATTTTTGTGTTCAGTTGTAAGTCACAATCGTTGAGGGTTATGTAAATCCATGGTATTTCATGTGAGCTGTTGAAGAATTTCTCGTAAACTAGATTTGTAGCGCTCCAAAATATCTCTTGAAATTTTATCGATTTTTAGTGTCTCTGATGGTGGGCTATGACTGTGCCCTAATTAAATCTCTGACATGTTTTATTTCTATTATGAACCCTAAAAAATAACTTGATAAACTATTTCTTAGCTTTTAACCATGAGTATAATTTCGATAAATATGTCAGTAGGAATTTTCAATGAACAAAGTAAAGGAAATTATTACAAAAAAATTACTGCTACCATACATTATTGGCACAATGACTAGAATTAGAAATTTGTATCACCACGATAAATTCAAAGCCCATTTCAGTTTGCTGCTAAAGCTCTGCACCGTCAGAGAATCAAGCACAGAAACCAGAGTATGAGTACATAGAACGGAAATAATTCCCATCAATGTTCCGCGCAAGCACCAGTTCATTTGTTTTTATGTGATTGGGTAAATAAATGCAGAATGTTAGTGATATGATGAATGTTTACTACTTTTGCACAGTATTGTCTCAATTATCCGTTGCCATAACGTCCCTGGAGAGTTAATTCCTAAAGATAGCTCGAGAATCACACAATGCTCTTCACTGCATGCGAGGCTCAATAGATCAGCACAAATATGCGGATATGCTGGGAAAATTGTCTCTCTGTGGGAGACGAATATTTTGTGGAAACTTCATTTCCCAATGGGACAGAGATCAAGAATCCTTCACGTAAGCGCCCTGTCCGCTTAAAACTTTGACCGCGATTGGCTAAACTGAAGTTCAATATTCAACTCAAATTTAAAGTAAAATGTAATAAGCAATTTTGAAAGTCGCAAACATTAACTGGATCGTGAGTACATTTAGCTTTAATTAAATATTAATGAATACTGAGTTTATGACTACTGGCCGGACGGCAGCAATATAAAATTCACCTCCGTGGCCACCGGTGGCGCACATCGCGGTCGAAGTGTTAAGGATTGAAATTTAGAGCAAAATCTTGCAACGTAATTATTTCACGTGCTGGAAACACTGTGTGAGATAGAAATTCTTCAAACATGAGATGTTGTCATCTCAAAAAGTGTGGAGTAACTTGAAATTTTTGCAAAAACTGTGTTTTGAAACAAGATGAACTCTTCATACACATGGCAAAAAAAATCAAAAGGTAAAAAAATTAATTTGAACAAAGTATTGGGCTTGTGCTTGTTATTCTTGATTTCAGCTGCCTTTGTTTATCATTTCTAAATGTTCAAGAAAAAAATTTTTCCCTATAGACACATGCAAAAATGGTATTTCCCACGCAGTTCTTACAGCTCCTAAAATTTGTGAAAACCATTGCATTAACAATGCAATGCGAAACACAATGCAAATTAAACAGATTGATATGCATCACCGTACACGGCGCATAATGTGGTAGCAGGTGCTCAACAAGATGCGAAAAGTTTCAATATCTGAAATGTGGGGAGTATAAGGAAAGGGCTTCATTTTTATTACAATTTGTTTCGTTAATACAGACGTTGAAACCAAGTTGTTAAAACAAACATTTTTCCGTAGCAGCTGATGATAAATGATAAAATTTTACGTGGAACAACAATGGGACGGACAATTCAGCCACTCTCCAGCGATGCGCACTCAATTGACGATTATGAAACTTCTACTAGGTTCTCTCTTAGTCAATACTAGGAGAGAAAAGGAGATGCATCGAAAAAGATGGTCGAAATGTCCTATGTCAATAACAATGTCTTTCAAGGCGTTTGTCTACGCTATAACCTTTATTTCAAATGAGAGGAAAATCACAATGCATTCAGAACATATATCTGTATTTACTCTGATTTCTATTGCCAATGTTTCATAACATTCAGCGGTTATAGGTTATATATTGAACATGAACACAGCCTAGTAAGGTAACATATTTCTCTACAGTAGTTTAAGGTAATTTTTTTAAATTAATCACAATCTCGCAAATGATTCGTATTTACTTATATGTGGATAAGGTAATCTGTGTATTTTGCAGTTCCCATGAAAAATGGCAAGGGAAACTGATTCCGTTCAAAACAAGAAAATTCCGTTCTCATTCAACTGTCGAAGCAACCGAATATTCTTGTAGAACACACTCGGGAGGTTAATATTTCGAATAAAGATCGAAAAAACAAACTTGCATTTGAACTACATAATTTTCAATTCATCGTTCCTTTTGCAGTCAATGAGAAACACACTTCTAGTTCCTTTAAAACAGCGATATGCTAAATGCAAAAATAAATGCTTGTAATGATTCTTCTGAGCCAAGAACTTCAAAACTAAAACTTTTGACACCATTTGATTCCGTATACGGTATTTCCATTGGTTTACACAACAGTTTTTCACGAGAAATTTATTTTTTATTTGCAATAAATTATTCTTTTCCTCCGGAAAAAAAGCTACGTTTCTATCGTCTGAGGAACAGATCGAACATTTTTATCGAAAGAATTCTGCTGAATTTCATTTGCTTTTAGATGAAAACTAAAACGACACACAACAATAAAACAGTCTCTACACCAAGGATTAATTGTGGCTATTGATAGAAGTTATCTCCGCTTTCCACTAGGTATCTCAGACAGGAGAAAAGCGTATACATAATATACATCGCTTACTATGAACAAATGAAGAGGGAAGTTCATCCTTTTTAGTACACCTTTGCACGCGTGTATTCTGAGTTAAGCTACATTGGTTGTCGTCAGCATTGTCGAGACAACCTTTTATTATTAACGTGGATTCTAAAATCTGTAGCTGTAACCATCTAAAATATTTTATATTTTCCTCAAATTCGGACCCTTTAAGTGTGTTTTGAGGTTCGCTACCGATGGCGGATTTTTTTCGTGCTGGGAAAATTTGACGCCAGTGTCAGTCTAATGCCTGTGGTTGTAATAACGGTGATATGATAAACAATTTCAAATGGAAAAGGGCTAATGGACAAACACAAAGCACTTTCCATTGGTGAAACATTTGCGATTTCAACACTTCAATGCCTAACTCTCGTTTCAAATGTAGTGGTCACGCAATCATTTCGGTAAGTTTAGTTTACCAAATAGCATGTAAATAAATATTTCAGTTTTAAATTGGCTACTCTAAACGTTGATACATCGATAATGTAATCAATACTTCTTAGAATCACTCAGAGTTAACAGTGTTTTGAATTTTTGGAAAGAGAAAATACAGTCATCGTTTTGTTTACACGCTTGAAAAGTTGCAGAAAGAGAAGTCCGCTCGATCTCGAGGTCTAAGGTTAGTTTTGAAAATGGTGTTGGTATAGTATGATTTCTACCGTCGGTTTTAATATCTACAAACCTCTTTATCCTATGTATTTATTTTCCTGAATTTCTTTTTCAATAATAATTGTAAAGTATCTACGATATGATGTATATAGTGCATAAGATTGAAATTATATAGCCTAAAAATGTGTTTCAAAAAGAAAATAACACCATGCTTGCAAGAGATTTTTACGAACACATTTAAAGTGAGAATTCAGTCGTCTCTTATTTATGAGAGCACAATCTTCTTGACCACGTTGAAAATATACCTCCTTGTCATAAATGTGGATTTATAATGCAGGAAAAAAGCAAGAAGAACCACAAAGGAGAAACGAAGCCATTTCTGAGATGTCCAAGAAAAGGATGCCAAACATATCTTTCAATTCGACATGGAAACAAGTTTTTCACCATACGGACTTGAATGGAAAAATAAACAGCAAAATAAACTTGTCAGAAGTTTTGGAATTGGTTTACTATTTTTTAAACGATACACCCATGAACACAACAGAAAAAATAACTGGGAAATCCAAAAATACCTTCAATGGCTGGTTCAATAAGTGTTAATGTTTTGACAATATATTTTGTAAAAAATATTTAAAACCGACGATAGATATCATACTATACCGGCACCCTGAAAATATTAAAAAGAATCTATTAACTCGAGAGACTTATTAAAAATAGAAACAGGTGAGGGACTTGAATCTCGTAGAATATTTCCATCGACGATTGTATCATTTAGCGAGAGGGTCAGCGAAGCCACCTCCAAAGAACTATGAGAAAACATAAAATATCGCCACGCCTAACTTACATAACTAAATGCAAAACGATTTCAAACGAGTTGGAATCAGATCACAAAATTTCAGTTACGATACACGAAAAAGTTTCACAATCTATGCCGCAAAAAAAATTACTGTAAAATAATTGTACTCACCAGCGTACACAAGAGATATTGGAAATCATATCAGAGTAGACTAAACTTTGGGGAAATCATGATTGACGCTGCCGCAGTCGAAACGAGAGACTGTTGAGTCAAAATTGTACCCGCACACTCATTCTTAAAAGACGTAACATTATATTTCTCTTCCAGCAGTAACAATATTCGTAATCAGTAGACTTCCGATGCCATATAAGAGGAAAATAACTGAGCGAATAGAGAGGATAAATTTTCATAGCGGAAGTAATAAAATCGGAAAAAATACTCCGGAGACGAAGTGAGAAAAGCGGGTGGCAAATTTTATGTCGAGAGCTGGTAAAGAAGCTCGGGTTTCCATACTTTTAGATTAAAGTTAAGGAAGAGCTTGTAGGAGTAAATGAAAAATTTCAATGTATGAAACTAATCTCAAGGTTGCATTTTTTTGACCTATCATGAAGTATTGTAAAACTTTCACCAAAACTCATTTCAATCTTTTTTTCTAGATTTCCACAAGTTTGACGGAACCGAGCTAACCACGTTATTGCTAAGAATCGTGTATTGAGACCAGTGACCTATACTTGTTCAGAGTAAGCCATGAAAACCCTAGCTCTGATATTAAAAAACAGTAACTAACAAATTAGTCACATCATTTTTGAACGATTTCTGTTTTTCAAAAGGAGAGATGTATCAGTGATACAATAGTTACGAATATCACGATCAGATGTCGGGTTTTCGTGGTCCGCCTTGTCTCTGATCCCAGGTGCGACACCCACGCCTGGCATTAAGAAACTGACCTTTAATCTCAAAGAACGACATGTGAATAATATTACCAAGCTCATCATCAAGCGCCGAGTTATGGTCAAATGAAATACGCAACTTCAATTAGACTAAATATCAACATTCAAGTTTTAAGGAGAAATTTTTTTTTAAATTTCCATTAACTGGCTTTGGCTAACTCTAAGTAAAAATTCAGGTTGTGACCACCGGTGGGTCACCGACCAATCGACGTGTTAAGACTACCTTCCTGACTCGTAGGAACATTGTGGGAACATATGCACCTGTGTTCTTAAGGGTGAACGCAAGAAACAAATAGTTTGGGCAATTGACTCCAGCCAAGTACTTTTTCTAACCTGGCTTACAATTCAGTGAACTTTAAATTTAAATTCATTCCTCTAAGAGAGTTTTTTGTGGTTTCTATTTAGCTAGTCATAAATTGACCTTTATTCGAAGTATAACGCTTTCGATTCTAACTCTAATAATCTACAATATCGTTAATAAAATATAAATTTAGACTTTTCAGAAAAAATAATATCTCTACGCTTTCACCAACCTGAACTTTTTACTCAGGTTACGCTTCCCTAAGCACAACCGAACAAATGGTTAGTCTTCACGCGCACCGTTAACCATGATTTTTCAGAAATTCGAATAGAAGCCTAATTTTTCCGCATCAATAACATCTTTATACTTTCACCAACCATGTCATTTACGCAAGTATCGCATCCCTAAACAAAACCGAACAGATGGTTAGTCTTCACGTGCACTATTACCCATAATTATTCGGAAATTCGGATATAAGTTTAATTTTTCCGCACCCATTTGAAAATCCTTTATTCTCCGTGGCCGCCTTGGTGGTGCCCGCCGTGACGCCCCATGCCGCGCATGCGCGCGAGGATGTCGGCGGCGTCGAGCTTGGAGGCGTACTTGGGGACGGTGTTGAAGTGGTCCATCCAGTCCTCGCGCGGCGGCCCGGCGCTGAAGCAAGTCTTCATCTCCAGGGGACTGTCGCTGTACGTCCAGTACAGCAGGTAGAAATTGCACATCTCGTCGTCCTGGGTGTCGCTGAGCCGGCAGCGTGTAAAAAATGTAAATGAACAGCAGAGGATGTGGCAGGTATGAAATGCTAATAAATAGCAAAAGATATGGCGGTTGAGAAATACGAATCAACAACAGAGCCTGTGGCGGGTAAAAAATGAATAAGCAACAGCAACAACTGAGTGTAACAATACAAACAAACAGTCGAGGCAGTAGCGTATAAAAAACAAGTAAGCAAAGCGGACAACAGCGTATAAAAAAATGCAGGTAAACAGAGGTAGCAACATGTAAAAAATACTAATTAACAGCAAATACAACAGCGTGTAAATTTTCATAAGTTCACATTCACCTTACAAACTAACTTCATATTCTGTTAAGGCCACACATTATACAGCAATTTTGAACAAATCAAATCTGAAAGAAAATAGATTTATGCTGTAATTGCATATATTAATTTGCAGAACACGAGATTTAACCGCTGTTCTGTTTCTGCTTTTGTTACCAGGTACTGTAAAACTGCTGCATTCAAATAATTGGGTCCATAAAATTAAATTCGAGGTACAAATTACTTATTGAATACGTACCTGCATCGGAAATTTATATTCGTGCACCGAAAGTTTTCGTAATTAGCACACACGAGCAAGTATACCAGAAGTGTATATAACTTTTCTATTTCGATACCTATTTTCAAACTGTTTTATCAAACAGTAGATTTGGATGTGGTAAATTTGAAGTGTTTCAGGTAAACACTATGTCTCATGTCTAATATCTTCCTCACAAAATGCTACTCTAAGTGCCCGAATGAATTAGATCTACAGCTACATACGTTCAATAAAACCATAAACCAAAAGTCATCGAACACTCTTTTAAGGCAGAAATGTGAGCGTCATGCGCAGTGGAATAAAATAAGCGAAATACACATTACAAATTGTTCATTATTTGATAAAATTTATTAATACCCAGTACAAAGTTCTATCGAAGAAGATACGATTACGGTAACAATAAGCTGATTTGTTTTTAGTAACTGCACTGCTGAAACAATAAACAGTAAACAAATTGAACAAATTAAACAATATTCAGTTTAATTAAATTCGATAAGGTAACCCTGTCTCACTGCGTTATTTAACAAAAATGTTAATATAATAAAACATTCAACTGAATTTAATTTAGGCTAATCAAGAAATTTTGAGCTAATTCACTGGTAGTTTGAAAGCCACATTTTACGAACGATCGCATTCAATCGTCAAACCAACGGCACAACGAAACGAAGCAAGCACTTATGGAAACTTCGCGTACTGTCACTAATGCGATGGCAAAAATACTTGAAACTAACGATGAGACATTACCATTTCTTCAGCGCGAAGGAGAAAACAAACTGCTAAAAATAAACGAAAAAATTTTTCAATTTTTATTAGGAAAAAACACACTTAAGATAACATGCATAACATGTAAAAACAAATCTTAAAAAAACGAAGAATAATTATGAAGCTGCTCTCGCGGCACTTCGCATAATTAAAAATCAACAGCTTTGCGTACTGTTGGAATCACTCGCGTTGAGGAAATGCTCCCTCACAACTCCGGACATGATCCATGCTCCATATTTGTGAAGAAATTCGAATACAAATTCTCTTTTGCTACTATGGTTCTACATGACTTTCGAATGATTATTCGCACTGAGCAATAGGAAATGCACCATTATATCCTATCTTTCTCAATCTCCATAGCATCGAACTCAAAATGTGTTTAGGACAAACTCGGCAATTTTGTGGCCGTCTACATAGTTCATGTGAAATACGAAGTTTAACCGGTTGATGCAATAATCCTTTACCAATTTTTATAACAGTATTTGCCCTGCGTCAAGAAAAATGCTGCATTGAAAGGTTATGTTTTCTGATACTCAATGAACACAGTAATGAGTTTGATTCTTGAAAATGTGAACATGAGAACTTCTATGAGACTGAGATTCGCCACGCCTGAAACGAACGTGAAAGTTTTAGTAAGATTGAATGACCCGTATATGCATTTTATCAAACGTGATTTTTTTGACGTTATTTTGTTTTATTAATGTTATTAGAATAGCGTTATTTTGTTTTATTGAACATTATCAGAATAACGTTATTTTGTTGCAGCGATGTTCAGAAGACAATGGCTTGACGGGAACTCCTAGCCAGCGCAAATAAATACAAAGTCATTTGTGCCAGGGGTACACTGTGCCCTTCAAATTAGCTATTTCTCGTTCAACGTAAAAAATATGATACGCTGCAAATAAAAGTGTTTGAGTAAAAAACTTTTAATGTATTCACCCCTCGATTATAATTCATAATCTGTTCACATATTGTAAATTTCAATGAAGTTTATTTTGAAGCGAAAGGCTAAACTTGGAAAGATGTACTCTCTCAACTAAAAGAGTTTCAAAAAAAAGAGCGCAGCAAGACTTTTTCATCTAATTTCTTTTTGATTCACTGTTCCATTTGCGTTTTACGCGTTTATTTTGTAAAATGAGAAACGTCAGATTGCACTTGCTGAATTATTAAAAGTGTCGCGAGCAATAAAAGCAATGAAAAGAGAATTATCAGCACTGATGAGAACTAAAGCTTAAAACAGAGATTTAAGATTAATTGAGAAATAATGCCGTTTCATGGAGTGGCACTCCATTATAAATGAGTACAGCATTTCCTTAATACTAAGTGACAATGCTTATAACATCTAATTAGTGAAATAATCAAAATATGAAATACCAGCTTGAAAACAAAATTAGCTTTTGCGATAATTAATTCAATGAAGCATAAAAACACGTTTTAGCATAAAAGTTCATAATTGCAAAGAGATGTGCTTTGTTGAAGGGGTTACTCAACCCTGTTTGAGCAACTGCTGATAAGAGATAGTCTTTGACGAGAATACGGTTTATGTATTTCACATACAAAATAATTTGTAAATTAATTTCAATATGTATAAAATGAGGAATGCTGCTCCCTTATTCAAACTTCAGTGTATAAAAAGTCCAACTCTACGTATGGTTGAATCCGCATCCAACTTCCATGAATGATTGGAATATTTGGCCCAAAAGTTTTCCTATTATTGGCTATAGCTCACCAAAAATAGCCACGTCATCGAGGGTGTTTCTTTCTAATTTGTCTGACGACATTTCAAACTGACTTTACAACAACGATCACAAAAAAATTAGCTATTCTCAGGCTGAATATACATAGCAGTCCAAGATATCAGTTGGACGTAAATAGTACTGAAACAACCTAATTTTAAGCCACCTCTATTTTCCTCAATCGACAACATGAGGATTGTTAAACTTAGTAAGCCAAAACAACTGCACTAACTTCTCTCTTTATTCGTACAATTTTCCTCGAGTTTCCTCCATATTGGAGCCACACAATTAAGGCACATAATCCATTTTCTACATGTGATGGACAGGGACTCCCAATTCCTGCGCAGTTTCCCCTATTGGAAGAGATGATGCATCAGCATCGGGTATATTCCTCAGATCGTTCCTTGACCAGGTATAAAACGGGGGCCCGAGAGAGAAGCACATTTTCTGCGAGAGTGGTTCCACGTCCGTGAAGTACATCAAGTAGAAATTGCACATCTCGTCCTTACCAGTGGACCTAGGGTTGTAGATCGCAAAATGAACAACAAAGTAAAAAAATAATTACATTTAAATATTAGGAACAAAAAAGTTATGAGTGCATTTAATTTTAAATTCGACTGTTTTTAGGGTGTCTCAACAAATACTAATTTAATTTAAAAACGTTGAGGAATATTTAAATAAACCTTTAAAAGCATAAACATTTGAAACAGGAAAATAAACATTTAAAAGCATGTAAACTATAACAAACAATTAGTAAGTAACATCGCAAATTTAAAAAAAAGGGGTTGTCGTCATGGCTGTGAGCGAAGCTTCAGTGCTGCTGCAAGAAACTACCTCGTTTCGCAATACAGAAAGAATTTTGGAAAAGCCGAGCGATTTTATCACAGTGACGTAAGAAAGAACATGCTTTATCGGGGGAATGAAGGATGAACAAAAATCTTCTGTTGCAGCATAACGAAGTAACATGAAAAGGAGGCACATATGAGACATTCAACATTAAAGGAAGCACATATGAGACATTCAACATTAAAGGAAGCACATTTGAGACATTCAACATTAAAGGAAGCACATTTGAGACATTCAACATTAAAGGTAGCACATATGAGACATT